>CM076584.1:1116474490-1116775364 GCA_034641835.2 Pinus albicaulis
GTTATCCCAGGCACAACATGTATGTGAGACTCTTCATTATATTTTTATCTGGATCTTGATTTTGCCAGCTGTACTCTATGGTTCGGTCCCTTGTTTACTGGACACACTATTCTTTTGTACTTTGTCTCGGCGGGCATAGGTATGCCTCCCCCGCCGCCTTCAGCACAGGTACCCTCTCATAAAAAGAGACTTGTTGCACCTGCGAGTCTCGTCTCCTCGGGGTCTAGTCCTTCAAAGACACGTACTCACTCTCA
Source organism: Pinus albicaulis (assembly GCA_034641835.2). Taxonomy (NCBI): domain Eukaryota; kingdom Viridiplantae; phylum Streptophyta; class Pinopsida; order Pinales; family Pinaceae; genus Pinus; species Pinus albicaulis. Next base: position 1,116,474,745 of record CM076584.1, read on the forward strand.
TACTTTCTCTGAGACTTTTGTTGTTTCAGTGATTGTATTCTTGCGAACGTACTTGCCACGAAGAAAATAGTTTATTTCTAATACTCGCACGCGCTCGAAAGGAGCCGTTATATCATTTTTAATAATATCTAACCTTTCACTTAGATAACTTATAATAATTATAAGACCGCGTGTCTTGAAAACTGTTTTCACTATGTTAATTAGGAAACCCCAAAAGGAATAATTAATTAAACCATAATTTAATTATTATTCCCAGTCATGTTTAACCCAAAAACAAAGAAATTAATGAGATAAATTCATAGTTATCTTATTATTTTCTAGGAATAATTATTTAAATAATATTCCTTGTTAAATATGACCAAATCAACCACCATTAATCAAATAAATCATTATTTATTTGATTATATCCCAACCACTTCCTTAAAAAGATAAATAAATCATTTAATTATTTATTTTTCACTAATCAAGGGATTTGACCCAAGTCAAACACCCTTTCCCTCCAACAAATAATAATAAAATATTCCATAGAGGTGGATCTAGATTTGATTAACATTATTTTAACCATGCACCAAGATCTAGAATGACCCAATATTTTGTTATAAATAGGAGGGTTTTCCCCTTCATTCTTCACCTTTTGTTGCATATTAGATCACTCTGGATCTATACACTTGGTCTCATTTTCTACCATTTTGCTCCCATTGAGCTCTATCTTCTACATTGGGTTTTCTACATCTACAAGAGAGAGAAAGCTTATATCTGAAGTGTTGAGGACTACAAAGAACCCATCCCATTGAGGAGATCTGGATACACCTTCTTGTTTCCTCCCAGGTGCCCTGTAATATAAAAATTCATTCAAAAATCATGTTCTTGTCTTGTCTGTTGGATGCATGGAGCAAACTCTTTACTTTACTGCTTAATATCTTTCCATTTATAGATCTGTTTGTTGCAGCACTTTAACTACTAATTTCAGATCTGAAGATGTTTTGCAGCCATTATTGTTGTTAGGGCTATTAGTTATGCGTAGCTAAAGTGGTTCTTTTTCGTACACTTCGACAAAGAATTCATACTAACACATGCAATGACTTCTTAGTGGGGGTATGTTGAACCTCAGAATTATCCTTTCTCTAACATCCTTTCTCATCACTTTTCCTTACCTTTTCATAAGTCCATACACTCCAATCAATGATAAAAGTCATGTTTTATCTTAGGGAATGCATTTGAATGATTTCTATGTTATATTCTGATGTTCTTGTTATTTGAATGGATTTTTGTAACTCAACTACAAAACGCATCTTATTCTGCAACTAATTTTTGTTTCCGAAACTACTTTTATGGTTTGATAGGTTCCAAGGAGAAAATAAAGGAACGAGCCACATGGGCATCTCCAGAATGATCCATAGATGGATTTCGTCCTATCCAAGTTGGTTGAAATCGACAGAAAAGGGTGCCTGTGATCGTGGTCAAAGTCCAATCAAAAGACGTAAGCCAAGAGTGAAGAACTCTTGATTTTCGTTGACGTAGAAAATCAAGAGTTAACTAGTTAGAATTTAATTCTATGTTTCAGTTATAATTTCCATATGTAGGTGTAATTAGCTCCGAAGATAGTCGTAATGTCTGAAAATGATGTCTATTCTTTAAACTCTATTCTTTTTCGTATTACAAGGATCTTGTTCATGGTTCAAGTTTTTGCTTAATGCGCATATAGTCAGCTAGCATCTCAACCTATTCTATCACAGAGGGCCCCTGCACAAGATGAGGTTTTTCATTAGTTATTTTAGTTTAATTATTTGCTCTGTTTTGTCAATTCACAAGTAGATAAATACTGTGTTGCAGCTTTTAGATCAATATCATAGATTCAAATTATGAATGTTTTCTTAGCATCAGTGTTCGAATGACTGTGTAATCTTTTCTTTCAAAAAACATCTCAAGAAGGTAGATTCATCTATATTCCAATTGCATTATGTTTGGGCCAATAGAGCTTACAGTTGTAGTTTCCTTTCATGTTCTTGCATTGCTTTCTTAGATTAGATCCTCAGTTAATTGTATAATTGGATGCTCCTAAAGATCAGGCCAAGAAGGTGACTTGTCATACTTCCAAATTGGGTGCTAAAGTGTTTAACCTATGCAATAATTGAGTTTTTCCTTTACATGATTTTAAATTGATTTCTTAGATCTGACCCTCAGGTAATTGTATAATTGGATGCTCCTAAAGATCAGGCCAAGAATGTGAATTGTCATACTTACAAATTGGGTGCTTGAGTGCTTAACCTATGCAATCATTGAGTTTTCATTTACATCCTTTTAACCTGCTTTCCTAAATTAAGATCCTCAGTTAGATGTATAATTGAATGCTTGTAAATCATACCAAGAAGGTAACTCTGTTATGCTTCCAAATTGGATGCTTGAGTGTTTAACCTATACAATAATTGATTTTTTCCTTACATTTTATTTAAATGCTTTCCTAGATTTAATTTTCAAAACTAAAGTGTAATCGGTTGCTTGTACATCATTTCCAGAGGGTGACTATGTCATACTTCCATATTGAATGCTGGGGTGATCGATCATACATTAGTTGCTTTTTCCTTTGAACCTGCTTTCATCTAGAATAACATTTCAATTTCAGTTTTCAATCATAAGATTCATATTTCCATCCATGAAGTAAGATTAACTTTAATTTTCAAAGTCATTAGAATAGGCACTCTGTTTTTAGATTAGATTCTAACCATTTACAAATTTGATTCATTTTTATGCAAGTTAGAATAGTTTAAGAAAACTTCCTTTTCTTCCTTCTTTCAAAGCTAGTCTTACACATTTAAATTTCATTAGATCCAGTTGATTCATTTCATATTTTTCTTTTCTTAAAATTAACATTTAGACATAAAGAACAAAATCCCCCAAAACAACATAAAAATACATACAACGAAGTAAGAATAAGGGTAACTAAGCATATATAGTGCATCACACTTCATCAGATTACAAACTTTGGTTGATAATATATGTTGAACAATTTAAGTCATTAAATTGGCTAAATAATAACCTTTTTTTGTTTGGGTTGAAAGGATAACTTCCAGGCAAGGCTAAATGGTACATTGGAGAAAAGGTGGAGGAAATTTTCCTCATGAAATTCAAATAGAATTTTTGGGGTTAGAAACCTCCCAAAATGGGGAGGTGTGATCTAGATTGGATCATGGTATTATTTTTCATGCATCCTAATGATTTTAGAGTGGAAAAAGTGAAGGAATCAAGTCACGTGATTATTTTTATAGGTCAGACCCAATTTTTCAAATAGGCGTCTGAAACCTTCCAAGATCATTTTGAGAAAAAATTGAATTTTTTTGGGGCGTAAAACTTTTCCACTTTATTGAAACACCTTTTTTTCATATTATAAATGCAAATACCTTTCCAATGGTACAAGAATCACCTCAATCAAAGTTTATATAAAACATTTATGCCACTCGAAATTTGACCTTCTTATTTTTTCCACCATAATTTGAGAGGATGCCACATCAACTCCCATTACTCATGGAAAAGGGGCTAGCCACATGATCATGATGAAGAATAATATATAATATTCCATATTATAACTCTAGTTAAGAGTTGATGGAGTCATACCTAACCATTAGTAGGCTATCGAGTTGTGTTATATCAAAGCCACTAGGAGGAAAAGGGTTTTATTATTTTCAAGTCTGTCTTATTCCACATATGCGAAGACTATCCAAGAGGGATAGGGAAAGAACACACAAAGAGTATTTGTGCACTATAGTAGCCCATTGGCCATAGACCATACTTCTTGGTACTCGCAACCATTTTATATTCATATAAAGATAGCAAAGCGAGCTCACCTTCTGGTTGGGATTTCTACCAAAATGGTTTCACAAGATATATCTTGCATCAAATGTGGTTCATGAGTTTTTATTTTTGTTATCTATATTTTTTGCATAAATTTTAATTTTCATGCATATGGAATAAGAAATCATTTAAATATCCATAATATAAAGAGAAATAATCCCTACTAGTGTATATTTCAGATTTTTAAGTATAATTTATCAAATATATTGTGACGAAATGTCTAGTGGAATATCCATGGAAGTTTATGGGTTATTGCAGAAGGGTATAGACTTCACCTTCATTAATTAGAAGTGATTACTAGGTTCCAATCATAATTATAAACTACAATTAATTTGGGGTTAGGAGTTGTTTATTTGGATATTATCTCTACTTCTAGGTATGACTCTAGTCTTGGTAAGCTTGGTTCACACAATCATATTCTGACCTTTTTAAGGCACATAAAGGCTATATTAAATCTCTCCTTCTACACTTAATAATGATTTTTTAGCTTTAATATGTTCTGTTATCACTTAGAAATGTCCTCTTGGTTGTAGGAGAGAAGTTTCTAAGGTAACCTCTGCAATCCAACTTATAGATTGAAGGCTAGCCCCTTCAATCCAGAGAGGGATCTCTCTGACATTCTAACCACTAAATCAACAACTTCTTATACTTTTACACAATGGATAGATATTCATTTGTGTTGTGTAGATGTAGGGTTTGGTTGGGCCTAAGGAAGATAATCCATTGGGAAATGGAGTTTATGTCAGTTTACCAAGATGTTCATTGTATGATCAGGATTGATAAAGGAAAGGAAAATAACACATCCTAGGCATTTTTCATTGTTATAGATGGAGTGACAAAATAAGAGAACAATCCACTACAATAGGGAATATAAATGAATTGTAGAGTAGCTTTAGAGGATAGAAATGGGAATACTTAAATACTTTAACTCGAAGAATCAAACCATGGATGAATTTTGAATCAACTACTCTTATTCAAATACTCAAAAGACCATACATTCAAATGATATTAGAGAGAAGGAAACACTGAAACATATAGAAAATACACACTAAGATATACAATGCCATTAAACTTTATATCGCTGATAAAAATCTACCAATATTGGAAAACTATATATTGATAAATATTTCAACAACAGATCATGACTATTCTTTTATCAAAAAACAACCTTTGTTCCTCCTTTTACTTTTAATTTATAGAAATACTACATAGGCTTTAGATCCACAATTTGTTGAAAGTATTAATTACAATAATCCCCAAGATCCAAAAACAATGGATCTGAAAAACTCTTGACCCATATTTGGTAAACTATTTGAAATAATCAAGGAGATGGTTAGATTTGATCCCCAAGTTGAATTCATGAGGTGGCTCATCAATAGTTTTCTATGAGTTTATTTTTAAAAATAAATTTGGCGAATTCCTGAAATAATATCCAAATATGCCTTCAGATATTCCAAAAAATGACACCAGTTGCAAAATTGAAAGAGGTTTTTATAAATAATCCCATTAAAAAAAACCTCTTTTTGTTTTTTGAATCTCGTCACCACCTATTCAAAAATTGCGTTTGAAAGCAATGCCTAAAACAAGAAAAAACTAAATTACAAAATCTAGAAAAATACACCTCAAACATTCCTATGTAGTTTCTAAACCATGATGTTTAGGTGAAATATGAAAGAGGTTTTTTCAAATTGACCCATTCTAAACACAAACCAGTTTTGTCTTTTTAATTTACTCTTTTTCAAATATCTAGAAACTGTGCTTGAATATGGTGACTAAAGCAGGGAAAAACAGAGTGCTCCCATTTCTCCTTCTTGTTGAATATTTGAACAAAACTATAGGGGCTTCATCTGCATGCTTACAATCCAAATTTTTTTGTATAATATCATCATTCGTACCTGGAGTATTCTGGCTAGATTTTCAAAAAACTTCATGAAATATATAGTCAAAATTAAGGTTTTTACAACAAAATATATTCCCCTTTTCTTAGCTCAAGGTACTAGTTCACTAAAAATGAATTTTTTTTTATTCTTCCATGGCTTCAACAGCTTGAGAAAGCATGACCAAATTGTCTTGGTTTTTTTTTTTTTAATAACCCCTTTTCCACTTTTTTGAAAGTCTTTGTTGACTGTTAGGGTTTCCTATTTATTTCTTTTTGTAGATTATGATTTCCTATTTTTTTCATCTTTCTTCTCACCTTTGAAAGGTTCTACATATTCCTCTTCATAAATGACTATTGGATTTTTCAATATAGGGTTGAATTTAAATTTGAATCCTAGCCTCAACTTGTTGGTAGCTTTAGTGTGAGTTTTTCTTAAGTAATTAATGTTAGACTCTGTTTCTATTTCTTTATCCCCTGTTTCCATTTTCTGTTCCCCCTTTTCATCTTTTGTTGTTGTATGATTTTCCTCCTATTCTTATAGCATTAGATTTTTTTGTCTTATTTATCTCCTCTCATAAAACCTAACCTATGGTTCCTTTACAGGGTTTTCAATATGCTCTTCAACATGGATATGACTAGGCTCTCACTTTGTTTCCCTAGATAGCGTTTTGACATAAACCTCTTCACATGACCTAATCGACCCATGTTTTCAAAGACTTTAACACTAAAAATCCCTCTACCATATTGAATTCTCCTGGCTGAACGCTGCAAAAACTTTTAGAGATTTCCTAAGCACTATAAGCATATTTCTAGGTTTGTTGAAAATTACCATTTTAGGGTTAGCTAGGCAATTTATGGTTTGAGTTCAAACTTCCTTCTTGGGCTTTACAATGTAGCTAGTTGTCACATCATGGATGGAAAGGGGTAGGGATTTGTGTAAAAATTCTCAAGCACTTGAAATGATGGGGTTGGAAGATCATAAACCTATCTTCTGAAATTTTTGGTGAGCGCTCCAAAAATATTTCATAGTGCTACACTATGAAAATATTTCGTAGCGCCAGCTGTAGGCTTGCGATAGGCTAATTGTGCTACGAAAAACTTAGGATAAGCTTAGGGTTATGTGAAAATACTTGATTATACATGTCCCTTGGCTAATATATCAATTTACTCAAGAAATTTTATAGGCCCTTTACATAATGAATTGATAAAAATAGCTTTTGTACCTTTAGGGAAAGTTGAAAACGCGATGCTAACATGTTCTTCGGAAGGTTTAGAGATAATTTCATATTATATGCCTAATATTATTAATTTTTGCAAAATATTGAGTAAATTCTAAATGAGATAATATAGGGAATTTCTCCCTACTATAGGATGGACCAATATTGGATAATAAATGAACAAAATATCATGAAATAATTGAAAAAATTTGGAGCTCCACTGATTGAGAAAATATAGAAATGTGTTCCTTGTCATTTAATGAATATTCCTAGTGTTGAGGACCAGATCCACTTTTTGAGGGATTTTGGAGGGGAAATCTACCTCCTTTCAAGAATAATGCTTTCTCATCACTTTGTATAAGTATCAATTTGAATTTTCCTCTAGGGGCAGATTTTTCTTAGTCTTCTTGTGGAGAAAACTTGTTATTTAGCAACTCCACTTTAATTTATAGTAGGGATGTACTTGGATTGATTCAAATGATGAATTTTGGTGCAATTTTTAGCTTCTAAATTTTGGTTTCCTTCATAGGACTCTGATTATCCTTGGGCTTGGCCATCCCAGGAGCCTCATAGCCCTTTGTACAATTTATTTATTTCCTTTGAATGTCTTTTTCACTTGCACGTCTTACTTCTGCATTTAGTGTTCATGTTTATTTTTTTGTAGGTCATATTGGTTGAAGGATTTAAGTGAGCTTTTTTTTAGGTTATTGAAAAATTCACAAGCCTTATTCATCCTTAGAACAAAATTTAAAAGTCATATCCATCATTGAGCTACTTGGATCGGTTTTCTAGTTCACAAATTTAGAGTTTCTGGAAGTCTCTTGTAGCAAAATAGTAGTAATTTTCTGCTATTTTTTAGCACATACTAACGAGCCTATTTTGAGTTTATTCCACTTCAATTAAGTCCTAAAAAAATCAAGTTAATAAAATAATTTTCCCGATATGATTTTCACTTTACTAGGTTAGGAATTTGGTAGGTTAACTAGCTCACTAATTCTTGAATTTATGATTTTTAGAGTAGTAATTTTATGCTATTTTTTAGCACATGTTAATAGGGGTATTTTTGAGCGATTCCACTTGGAATGGAGTCTTAGTACATCCTAATTTACAAAAAAAAATTCCCATCTCATTTACGCTTTATTTCCTTTGACATTCGACAAGTTATCTCAAGGAGTAGTGATCCTATAATGGTCATGTAAACTTGACCAGATTTGCTCCAAAATCTTGGTTTTTGTCTCTTAGGCTTGAATCCTTACCCCTAGGCTCTAAATCCATGATGGAGTAAAAACAAATACCTCTTAATACTTGCCTCTTATCCATTGCAATTCACCTCTACAATTTGGGTTAGTGGATAAATTTATGAATTGGATAACACAATAATGATTTTCTTGATTGCCACATATAATGAACTATGTCAATAGATCTACACTCTTTAGAATACGATGATTGATTACATGTTGTTTCCTTAATGCAAGTTAGATTAGTTTTCTTTCTTATTAAGCTATGGATTCTATTTAAAGCATTGTTATTTCCATTCCATATATTATGTTTCCTTTCAATGCAACATTCATTTTGATAGCTTAATGTTTACATTTTTGCAAGTAGTATAGCCTTTACATTTCTTCAATTAGGATTAACATTTACATTTGAGAGAGAAAGATTTATATTTCTTGAAAATAGGGTAATATTTCCATTTCTGCAATTAGTTTGGTTTCATTTCATGATATTCACTTCATTGCATCAGATCAACGAAAGAATAACACATTGTATGATGCACATTATATAGTGCCGACACCCCTTATGTTTTTACAAACCGCAAGTTGATAATTTAAGTTGGTCGCCTTGGGAGTTGCAACATTCTTGTTTCAATACTAGGGCTCATCACTTTTTCGCACCGATGCCGAGGAGGTGTCAAACTGTGCATTTTTTCTTCCCTAGTTTATTCATTTCTTTTAATTTATGCAAAAGCAAAAAATGTTTTCATTAGGCATATTTTATTTCAAAAATAGAATGTTATATTACATTAGCATTCTTTTTTTTTTTTCTCCAACACCAACCCCCCCATTTGATCATGTGGTGTAGTAATAACCACATCACCGTCCACTTTTCAAGGTAAAATAAGAAGAGGTGGTAAAGAAGGTGGAAGAAATGGATGGAGATGATGAAAACGAAGAAGGTCCTCTTGGATTTCCCATTCAAGATACTGATATTAGTGTTCATATGAATAGAATCCCTCCATCTCTCCTTCCCAAATTCCATGGTATGAGGTGAGATTATCCATAAAATTTCTCTTTGAATTTGAAATAATTTGTAGATCTTATGGTTACTTATTAAACACTCAAAAATTGAGATTTTTTTTGCAAACATTGAAGGATAGAGCTCTTAAATGGTTCATGACTTTACATAGTAATTAAATAAGAGCATGGAATGATATACAAAAGAAATTTCTAGAAAAATATAAAGATCATAATCTTAAAGAAGAAATCCTTATAATGACTCAAAAAGAAGATGATAGCCTTAAGTATCTAATAGACAAATTTATGTATAATGTTAAGAGGGAAAAATTATATCAATTATGATCTGACACACTAAAAACCCTCTTATAGAACACTTAGGGATGAGTGTATTGATCTCCTTGACCTCATGAGTAGAAGTGATTTATATCGATTATCATTTGAAGAAATTTGTGAAATATGCAAGTGCATATCAAGAGGAAGAAAAAGACTAATTAAATTAGCATCAAGATTGGTAAGTCAAGATGAACTTGGAAATTTTCTTGATAACTTAAAAAAATAAATTCTTAGCATTCTAAGTGAATAGGTAGAAATGATAAGAATGCAAGATGAGAAAAAATAAGAGGTTGATATTTGTGTTGTCCATGCAGAATCACAATATCTTCAATATTTTCCTCAATATCCTCCATACCCAACTCCATGTTGTCCCTACCATCCACCTCCACCACAGCCACAACCTCAACCACATCCATATCAAATATCTACTCCCACTCAACTACCTATACAACCATTTTCGAACACAAGAAATCTAGTAACTCAACCCACTTACAATGTTGAGGTAAAATTATTCCAAACAACTCCTCTTGATGTAATGGTATTCATCTTAGCTCAGGAAGTGGATTGGAAAAAATCGATTCTCTTGATTTCATTGAAGGACGATTTCAAATTCAAATGAGGAGACCAAAGAATCATGGGCTACACTTGATGAAGAGAAGACATCATAATCAGAGATTGAGAAAGTTCCATCATGTTTACCATTAGATCCTTCATGTGTTCAAGACAATAATAAAAAAAAAGAGAAAATTTGAATGTTATGGTATAAGAGGACATATAAAGTGATCCAAATGTGTAAGTGGACCAGGAGCATCACAACTATATTGAAATATGGTTCCAGACAATCATTAAGTTTCAACAACACACTCTTCTTCAACAATTCCTGATCTCATCTCGGTCAAAGAAGATGGTATCTCACATTCAAGTACATGTCAAAGCATATATTTCGAGCCTACACATGAGTTTAACTGTCATATTGACTTGGACATGGCTCCATTGGAAGTATTCCTATACATCAAAGATATATATATATATATATTTTCCAAGTAGAGTAGGATGGAAAAAAGAAATGGAAATGGAAAAATAAAAATAAGAGGAAAAGAATAAGATTTTTGGTGAAAACCTCTTTTGAGGTGCTTGATATTGACTCATTGATTGAAAACCTCCTTGAGGCGGTTAGTGGGTTGGAAATATAAAAAAAGAAAAAAAGGAAAAGATCCTAGGTGAAAACCTCCTTCAAGGCGCCTAGGTAGACCTACTAGTTGAAAACCTCATTGAGGTAAGTATTAGGCCTAAGAAAGAAAAAGGAAAAAATGGAAATGAAAAAAATTATTTGTTCCATGTATCTCTCAGACAAATGCAAGTTCTCTCCAACCTTTGTAGGAAACAAGAACAATTTACCACCAAAATAAGAAAGGTTGATTAAAAACCTAGTCAAAGGAAGTCAAACTTGGGTTTTCTCCCCATTTTCCCAATTTATCCAATGGGACCAAGGCCATGTCAATCCATCACCCAGATCCATTCCATGAAATTTCCCATCATTCCCAAGCCTTTCTCACTCAGTTTTCTTGTTGTCCTGAAGTGCTATAGGAAAGTTTTGTTTAGCTACACAACTATCAAAATACACAAGAAAATATTTGTTTACCATATCTCGAAAAATGCACATCCATTTCCCAATTTTTTTCATGGGGAGATAAATATGGATGATGGTATCATGCTCAAGAAATTTCAGCAAATTGCAGTGCACAATTTTCGAGAAATTGAACACCATCACCTACAACCTTTTTTATTTTTTCTTGATATTCGTAAATTAATTAGCCAATATTTTTTTATGGGGAGATGCATAAGCATGATGGAAACATGCTAAATTTTTTTAGGTCAATCCAATATACCATTTGAGAGATGTGGATAAGAAAATTCTGCTACAGGATTTTGCTGAAATGCTACAGGATTGACCATAATTGCTACATGATTGTGATCGACATAGAGAGAGGGGTCAAATCCTATTTTTTTTCTTGGGGGAATGAAGAAAGAAGTATCCCATAGCTCCATCATCCAACCTACACACCATTTAGTCACTTCTCCATCCAAAAAGTAATCTACGTCCATGAAAAATCCCCATTTTCACCCCTTCTTTCATTACTTTCACCACAACCAAGGCTTTTGATCCTTGTCCATAGATTGATAATGAATTATCAGTGCTTTTGGAAGCATTATATGAAGGATATCATTGTCATAGAAGGGTTTTGTGACTTCTACAGGAATAAATACATTCCTGTAGCAGTTTGTAATTACCCTACAACATGGAAAATTTTAGGGGCTAATATTCGCAAGTGGGCTAATTTTCCATGGTTTTTCCAAAAACAACATTCGCCAATTTCCATTTTTTTCTAAAACTGGTTCGCCCAAATTTTATAGTATAATAATATTTTACCTTAAGAATTTCCAAAAGTGTATAAATCCTATATATAACACTATTAGAAATTTGCATGTTTTTATAAAGATATCAACAAACATTTTATAATTTACAATTTTGGACTAGTAAGATTCGCTAGGTTTCTAAACATTAAGGCAATTTTTCATCCTTAAAATTATCCTTGCCCTACAAGACCACAATTGAGAGCATCAGAATGAAGAACCAATCATCATCAAGACATTGGAGAGTCATTTTCTCACTTTTTGGAAGCTACAAGACCTATGGAAAGCTCCTACAATATCATTGTTCATGTCCAACAGTAGCATTTGGTCCATGGTGGTGCCTATATTTTGATCACATGAATCATGGAACTTCAATCAATAGTGGAAAGATTCCATCCAGTTGAAAACAATTGATGAAAGTGACATGTTTTACCTAAGAGTGAATTTCAACAGTGACATCAACCTTCAAACCACAACATCTAGGTTCCAACAATCACATCAGGAAGATTTCCAGCAATATATCAAGGTCCAACAATCATATTAGTGTTCCAATGGTCACATCAACAGATCCAACAATCACATCAACAAATTCAGCGTCACCTACAAAAACACACCCTTGGTAAGGCTTAGGTATGCAATTCTCTAAAACTTTCCTATGAACTTATTTTAGCTTGAAAAACATTGCAAATGTATGAAGGAGAAGTTTTTTTTTTTTTTTTTAATAGCCAAAATGAGTAGCAAAGCAATCTAGACCTTATCTAACAGTTAACTTCACCTTTCCACCAACACACCCACATGTGTGGGAGAGGAAGAAGACAAAAGTGAAGAGGACTTGAGAAAGTGGGTTGTGATCATTTGGTTGTGATGGAGGACAAGGAGTGTGAAGGGGTAGGTGAGGGCCAACTCAGTTAGCTCAAAGCACTTTGAGTTTATTTTGCATGGAACGAAAACAATGTTACACCAATTTTTGGTCATCTAACCAGTTACTATTAGATGGACTAAAGTACACCATGTAAGACCAATTTTACCATAGTAAAATTGCTTTCACTATGAGAAATAATTTAATAACCCATAGTTTATTAAATTATTTCTGGTCTAAATAGGAAACCCCGTGAGGAATAATTAAATAAATCCTTATTTGTTTGATTTTCCTCTAGGGATAATTAACTAAACCACTTTTTAATTAATATTCCTGGTCATATTTAACCCAAAACAAGAGAATTAATTAGATAAATTATTATTTATGTTATTATTTTCTAGGAATAATTATTTAAATCATTATTTAATAATATTCCTTGTTAAATTTGACTAAACCATTTATAAATAATTGAATAAATCATTATTTATTTAATTTTTCCTTAACCTCATCCTTGAAATAATAAATAAATTATTTATTTATTTATTATTTCTAAATAAAGAGATTTAACCAATTCTAAATTCCTTTTCCCTCCAACAAAAATAATAAAATATTCTAGGTAAGTTGGATCTAGATTTGGTTAATAATATTTTAATTATGCACCAATATCTAGACTAACTCAATATTTTGTTCTTAATAGAAGGGTTTTCCATTAATTCACTACCTTTTGTAACCTCTTTTGACTACCTTTGGTCTTGATTTGATCCTCCATCATTGTCACATTTTTTCTACTTTTTCTTGTGAGATCCATTTTGAGTCTCCATTTTGTTTATGCTTAAGAATTCATTTTTAGAGAGAGAGAGATCTTGGATCTGAAGCACTGAAGACATACAAGAACCCATCCCATTGAGGAGGACTGGTAACATATTTCTGTGTTCCCTTCCCAATTGTCATAATACAAAAATTTGTTTATAAATTCGTATCTTGTCTTTTGGATGTGTGGAGCAACTATTGTTTATTTTCGTTCTTTATTGTCTTTAACTGCACAGATCTGGATTTTTGTCGCATTTATTATGATCACCTACTACAGATCTAAGGAATTAAAAGCCACATTTGATATTAGGGTTGTTTGTTATGCATAGATAAAGTGAGTTTTTGTTCGTACGCTTGCGATTAGAATTTACACTAACAACTGGTGACTCCACCTGAAGGGTTGTTAATTACGATCGTTGTCATTTTTCAGATCCTTGCATGACCAATTGCTTCAGCCCCTAGGGTTTTTCTTCAACTTCTTATTTTTCATTCCTTGATGTTGTTTTTAACCTTTTTTACCCTAAAACAGTAAAAATTCTAACTTTCGTGTGTTTCTGGGCCATTTGCGCAGGTAACAGGTATCAACTACGATAAAGATGACAATTTTTTCCGAAAACTGCCCCCCGAGACAGCCGAAAGTGCATGTCACACTCTTTGGCCAAAAACATGAAACCTTAGCTCTCAAGTAGAGGATAACTTCCCAAAAACTGTGACCTCATCAAAAAACAGGTCAGAACCTGTGACCAGCACCTTTTTGCGGGATTTTTTTCTGTAATTTTCAAGGTTTCTCAAGGGCACTGTTCAGGGTTGTCTAACCTCCATATTTACCCGTATTGGGCCTGTACTTGCTTATTTTTACTCGTTGAAGTAAGAACCAAGCCCCTTATGGCTTCAGTACACTTCCACCTTTTTAGGAGGAGTTTAGCTGAAGCAGGTCTTCTGAGATTTCAATGTTTTCAGCCATTTTTTCAAATCTAAACCTCTCTTTTCAGATCCATTTCATATCAGTTATTTGTCCATTCAAATCACCTATTTTCATTTTTGGTCCTCCCTTTAGGGTCCCCTACATTTCTCTTTAGGTTGTAGCCTTTTTCCACCTATTTTTCAGCATTTTTCCCTCTAGTTTCTTGCTATTTTCTACACCTCTTTTTAGCAGATCTGACCTTTAGATCCTTGTCCCTCTTGACCTTAGATCTATTGTCCATCTTGTGTGTTTCAAGTAGATTTCACCCACCCATAGACTAGTTGTTGGGAAGCCCTCCTTTTTGGGTTTCAATTTATGCATCTTTAGCTATTTATTTTACTGTCGCTTTCAGTTTCATTTATCGGCATTTTCAGTTTTATTTTTAGTTATACAACATATTTTTTATTTTTTCTATAAACACATATGGGCTTAGTTAAAATTAACACACTTACCACACACACGCACAACTAAAGCAAAGAGCACCTGTTTTACATCGTCAGGCCAAGACTTAAACATTGTAATTAATTAATTTGCACCTTCATGCCCTTGTTTACCTCTCTTCCTTATTGGGTTATGTGTATCTTTTCCATCATTGTGCCCCCAAAACGTTTATCCTGGACACTCCAAATCCTTCATCCTTAGTTTCTGTTAGGAAGACTTACCCCACCACGTAGGTTCCGAGTTAGTCCTTCGTCGAGTCCCCAATCCAACTCTGATTCTGGTTCATCAGGTTCTCCTTTTGTTTCCATCCCCAATTATCCTCCACCTTTCACCTTCATCATGTCTGGTGCAGGAGCTACCCCTGGCGCTGGCCTCGGCTCTAATGCTAGAACTTCTAATAGTGGAGCCGCAACATGAATGATTCTGGTTGCTCCCTTGCTTCCTTATATGGTAGGCCTAAGCCTTCGCAAGTTAAGTCGATTGATTAATGACCCTATACACCATGATCCAGGTTGGCCTGCTATGCCAACCAAGATTCCTTCAGACGTCCCTAAGTTTAAAGGAAATGATGGAGAGGATCCTACCAACCATGTTCGTTCTTTCCACACGTGGTGTTCGTCCAAATGTATCACTGATGACTCTATCCGTCTTTATTTATTCTAGCGTATGCTTATTGGAGAAGCTTCCAATTGGTATGTCGACCAGGCCACTACCAGTCATGCCACTTTTGTGACTCTTACAAAGGCGTTTTTGTCCTACTTCTAGCTTTCCCTTCACTATGACACCAGACCGAACTTTTGACCACTTTTCGTCAAACTTTTGCCTCCCGCCTATCTGACCATGTTCAAGAATGGCGCAGAAGGAAGATCTTATGTCGAGCTCCTATTTTTGAAGACCGTGTCTGCATGGACTAGTTTCTCAGATCCCTTTTTCCCTCTATTGGTAAATATGTCGCGTCTCACTTCCCCCAGACTGAGGAAGAAGCCCTCCAAGTTGTGTTGAAAAATGACTTGATCTATGTGCAATCTAGTTATGTTTATAACATCTTATGTAGTGGTGCCAATGCACTAGGGGCATCTCATGCCGCCGACAGTATCACTAGATCCCTTTCACATCCGTACACTCATCCTCCTATGGGTTATGGTTTCCCTCGGTGAGGGGCCAGCTCCTCTATCACTTTTCCCTGTCCCGACAACATGTATCCAGGACACGGCATGCCTCACGCCTTTTCCCAACCGCATCCTCTGACGCCAGGGCCTACTATTTCCAAACCTATTTACCCCAATTTTGTGCAACCTCCTTACTATCTGTATCCATAGCCAGGTGCTCTAGCTCTTTCAGCACAAGCACCTCTGCCTCCCATGCCTTCTCAAGCTCTGCAGCAGCAACAAACCCCCCCCTTAGGGTAAGGTGTATGCATATTAAAGTGCAAATAATCCTCCCACATCCAAAAAGAAGAGGAAAGGAAACTAGAACCAACCCGCTCTAGGTAATCCAAGAAACAATACCCAAGGGAATATATCTAACACTGTAACCCAGCAACAAGGTGATCAACCCAAGTAGAACAAGCCTCGTCGTACGAATAAGCCTGTTCTTGTTGTGATGTCCATGGTCACTATACCCATGATTTTCGCCTTTTACGTCAGATGCATCAACCGTGGGAAGCTCAAGCAGAATCTCGAGAAAAACACGCCTCAACTTAGGTTCCTCCTAATGTTGTGCCTACTCAATCGGTTGTGTTTACCAATCCTTTCCCCCAGCAAGGATATGTGGCTGCCCAACCCCCTAAAGGTTAGGTGGCCGCTCAACCTCCTCCGTTTGGTACCCCTGCTTACCAGTTCCTCATGATGCACTTTGAGTAGGCCAATACCGCCAATCTCAACCTTTAGACTTAGTGGCACCAGTACACCAAGCATATCGCTATGTATGCAACCGAGCCCCGGTCTTCAGGTCCCACAGAGCCAATTTTGACATCCAATGGTCCTTTATAGATCCATCATCCTAAGGTAGAAGTACATACCAAGATCCCCAAAGGACCGTTACGCTGAAACGTTGCTTCCGGTAAATCCGCCCACACCTACAGTATAGTGTATGATTTGGCACAATCCCTTGTCGCCATGTCAATGATGTAAGTCCTCCGGTTGTTCCCTTCACAACGTAAAGCTCTACTAATTTCTATGGTGCTCTGGATCCTTCACATGATCATTTGATTGTCTTTGATGTTGACAAGTCAGAGAATCCAACCCTACCTGCATTTATCACCTTCCAAATACCTATCAAGATCCATAATGCCAACGTATCCTGATGTATCATTGACGAGGGGGCATCCACCTACGTGATGTCTGCTTCTGTTTGGAAAAATATTGGATCACCTAGGTTAGACCCTTCCACTATCACCCTCCGTATGTAGGATGGCCACTCTTCCCAGCCCCTTGGCATGTTTCGAAATTGTCCTATTACTCTTGGAGGAAAAATTGTTTCTATTGACATTGAAGTCATCAATGCCTCCTTAGAATACAAAATTATATTGGGTCATAGCTATACTTATGCGATGTCTACTGTCCCATCTGCAGTTCACCGTAATATGTGATTTCCTCACAACGGAAACATCGTCACTATAGATCACCTGACATATTACGAATCAAAGTCTCAGACCTCTCTAGATTCCATCATTTCTGCGGTGGGAAATAAAAAAATAGTTGAACCTCTGACCAGTGTCTCACTCAGAGTCTATAAAGATTCCTCTTTGCACAGTTCATTCTCTGGTCTTCCCCCTCTTACCTCTGACCCTAGATCGTCGAATGTTTGCATGATGCAATTGTCTCGGTCCGACCTCAAACAGTCTATTTTGACTAGTCAGTGACCTTACTGTTTGCAACCTGCTCCTAGTACTTCACCTCAGCCTTCGAGACCTCCTCCTCAAGGCCCTTCATATGTAGCTGGTGTCCTTGATCCTCATTTTCCTCATGGAACGGTTCCCCCTAGTCTTAACCATCTGGGAGCTATTCTGACTGGCCATTACTCGCTCGGTCAGATACTACTTCTTTCTCCCCCTTCCGGAGTATTTTCGGTACCTGTTATGGCCACATTGACCCTTCCCAAAATGACCTTGGGGATCCCAGTCTGGTACATTGATCCCCGGGCCAATATCCCGCCTAGTCAGCTCAAACCTTACACTGCTTTTACCCCATTCCAACCAATTTATATGACCCCTCGCTTTACTTCTGTACCTCAGCCACCTCAACAAGGATCTACTCCTGTTGTGAAAGCCTCGGGTGAGAGGGAAAAGCCTGCAAAAAGGAACCTATGGACAAGGTTGCCCAGACAAACCTGTTCCTCCTAAGCCTCCAAAGTGTACACCTATGTGTGCTTTGTGTGAAGTTGTTGATCATGCTACCCACAAATTTCTCGAATTGCCTCGTCTCAAACCAATGGTCAATGAAGCGTTTCCTAAGTCTGATATCCCAGAAGTCCATGTCACTTTACTAGATTCAGCTAAGAAACTCAAGAATTTGCACACAAATCAACATTGTGCTTTGTGTGATTTCCATGGCCACTATAATCACCTCTGTCCTCGCCTCGATGATTTCCGCACCTCCTTGGAAGAAATTCGCCAATTCGAGACTGAGTGAAACGAGTCCATTTCTCCATTACTTTCAAGTTTTTCTTTAGCATAACTAGAGGACACATCCAATACCATTGACATACCCCCTACTGATTTTGAGATTACAGAGTCTTTGGCCACTATCCTCTACCTGTCATCATCTATGATATCCACGGTGGAAGACCCCTCTGGGGCATCCCCTTCTGTTTTTCCTAACCTCCCTTCAGTGATAACCTTGTGCTCAACATCGGTAGATTATTCATCTACTTGTTCTTTTTTCACCCTCCGTAATGATGCGCATGTGAACCTCATTTCAAATGATGACGAGTCAGGTAGCTTCGCTGCATCACGTGGTATTTATTCCACCAGTAACCCCATCTTCTATTGTGATGACGACATTATGGAAGCATTTACCACCCCTGACTTTATCTATACCCCCTTACATTGAAAGCATGCATTTGAACCACATACACCTTGTGGTCATTACATTGACACCCAATGTTTTGGTAAGGCGAAAACCATATTTGAGAGTCTAGGAGAAGCAATTATCCACAACCCTCCTAGTGCATCTGTTAGTTTCGATTCTAGTACCATTATTGTTCCCCATTTAGAAGAAACTCTGGAGTTCCATATCACTTCAGATCACTCTACGGATGATCCACTTGATCATTCCTTCATCTTACATCATCAACCAGAGTCCCTTAGACATTGTTGTTGACTAACCTATGTGTTTTCTAGGTGAGCACCAGTTCATTATACCCAAATCCACTCTTTGGGATAGTGACACCATGTATGCGAACCCATAAATTTAGTCCATTTTCTTCATATATGCATTACCAAAGGATATTGGTAATCCTCCATTCCCTTTCTTGAACTACATCTATCCATTCTTCCCATAGAAGATAACCATAACGTAAAAAAATGGTGAACCACATCATAAAAATGAGTTTAGATTCCACCTTTCTAAATAAATTTTGCATGAACATAACATGCTTGGGGGAACCTATGCCCCTATACCTTCTCATAATCCTCTTAAGGATTTATTTCCTATGGTATTGAAGGCTTGAATCCATTATCTCAGCACTTGGAACACCATGGCGCTTCACAAAATCCTGTAGCTAGGGGCATCATTCCTACCTTTGCATACTAGATCACTCCCCTCCATCACATATGCCTGGGGCAGTATCCCATGCTTGGGGGCATGATGGCGCCCCTGGGCACCTTCTCACTTGATTTTCATAAGTCTCAGCCTAGACTCCACCGATCTAGGTATGTTTGATTATCCTCCCATTCCTTGGATAGTTTGCCCTACCGGCCTCTCTGGCAAGCCATATATCGTAGATGCTTGATACCATTTCTTCATATATTCTACTTTATGTGCTACCATATTTACTACTTGGTCCCTATGATTGAGTTGGTGGGTGCGCATGATTCTAGACCTTCTCTAGTAGTTCATTACTGTAATCTTTCCTTCCCTTGATTCTTCACTAGGAACCATTCTTGCAAGAAGCATTAAGACCATCTTTTAGACAAGTAAGGCCACCTATGTGAAATTCATAGATCCCGATGGTTGGATTGTTCACTACGATCGCCGCAAGATTTAGGGCCTTTTCTCCTCTCTACATTCACCACAGCTACACTTGCAAATGAATCAAATTGGAGGGAAATTGACTTATTAAAATGAAAAACCCTAAATTTTTCTTTTGTCAATTACGACCTAACTGTAGCTCGATTTGAAAAACCGTCAACACCGTTGGAAAGATCTCATCGAGCACTCAAATGAATATCCTTTCGTTTTTGCTGATTTGATACTTCACCAGGAAGCCTTTTTTCCAAGAAGGGTCACTTCATTGCTTTTCAAAATCGAATTTCTTCACTTGCGACACTTGTACTTGGGGCACCACTTTTCCTTCATACTTCTCGATGCTCATGTAAATTTTCGTCATGAGTAACTATATTTTACTCATGTTTTTATTGTCCCCGCCGGGCCTATTCTGTGTGGTAGCGTCATCGAGTCGCCCTTGTTTAGAGCATATGAGTTATGTCATCATCGCATCCATGGAGTCTGTCCCAAGTTCCTTTTGTCTCCCATCACTTTCTTCCATCATTCATTACTTTTTACCTCTCTCGTGTCACACATTTTGGCCTCTAGTCATATTTTCCCCTATCCCCTCCAGTGTCAAGTCAATAGTTTCCAGGTCATCCATGTGCTTCTATGCTCTAACAAGAGAAGTTTTCAACCCGCTTCTCAGCACCCCCCATTCCACCATCATCCCTGGTTTCGGTCCATCAGGCGCTCTACTATTATCCCTCTTGCCTTAGTTGAGGATTCCTTGTTTCCTCACCTACGACGGACCTCCTTCTATCGACATCAAATTATTCATTCTAGAAGACATGTCTAGAGGTTTATGTACCTTGGTTCTAGCCTCCACTCTTGTTCGCTGCCTTGGATCAGGCAAACAGACCCTTTATTTCCCTTTGACTTGATTGTTTCTCAGTTCCATCTACTTATGGCATGGTCAAAATTTGTATAATTGATGGTTAAGTTATGCAGCATATTGTACCAGTGATTCCCAGGTGTGTGTGAGATGTTTCGGACCTCATGAGGGGTTGACCCTTTAGGTAGCCCCCCACATACCCGAATGACCACTTTTACTACAGCCTTGGATGCCTCTCTACAGATTTGACGGTTTTGGCCCCGCCGCTTGCATCACCCTTTTTAGTTTTCATGTGTCATTCATATTTTCAGATCCCTTTCCTGTTTTACAGTGCCTCTTTGGTTGTTAATATATCTCATGTACTCAAATATTATTGTATAAGTCTTGGCTGTTGTCCCAGGCACAATATCTATGTGGCATCCATTATGTTGTTTTTTATCTGGCCCATGTTTATGCCAGCATGTACAATATAGCCCACTGCGATGTTTGCTGGGTGCAATATTATTCTTTGTTCTTTGACATCTCGGCGGGCATAGGTATGCCTACCCTGCCTCATTCAGAATAGGTACTCACTCATAAAAGAGACTTGTCACACCTGTAAGTCTCACCTCCTCAGGGTATTCTCCTCTCTCGCTTCAGTCCGTCTTATATTTCTCTCTCTCTAACTTCCCTTCGGTGTCTAGTGATTATGTTCTTACAACGTACATTGGTCACACGATTAGCTCCTAGCACTCACACGTTTGGGGGGAAATATGTTACACCAATTTTTTGTCATCTAACCTGTTACTATTAGATGGACTAAAGTACACCATGTAAGACCAATTTTACCATAGTAAAATTGTTTTCATTATGAGAAATAATTTAATAACCCATAGTTTATTAAATTATTTCTAGTCTAAATAGGAAACCCCATGAGGAATAATTAAATAAATCCTTATTTGTTTGATTTTCCTCTAGGGATACTTAACTAAACCACTATTTAATTAATATTCCTGGTCATATTTAACCCAAAACAAGAGAATTAATTAGATAAATTATTATTTATCTTATTATTTTCTAGGAATAATTATTTAAATCATTATTTAATAATATTCCTTGTTAATTTTGACTAAATCATTTATAAATAATTAAATAAATAATTATTTATTTAATTATTCCTTAACATCATCCTTGAAATAATAAATAATTTATTTATTATTTCTAAATAAAGGGATTTAACCAATTCTAAATTCCTTTTCCCTCCACCAAAAATAATGAAATATTCCAAGTAAGTTGGATCTAGATTTGGTTAATAATATTTTAATTATGCACCAATATCTAGAATATCTAAATTTTTTGTTATAAATAGAAGGGTTTTCCATTCATTCACTACCTTTTGTAACCTCTTTTGATCACCTTTTGATCTATACTTTTGGTCCGACTTTGATCCTCCATCATTGTCATATTTTTTTCTACTTTTGCTTGTGAGCTCCCTTTTGAGTTCCATTTTGTCTGGGTTTTTTTCACCATCAAGAGAGAGAGATATTGGATCTGAAGCGATAAGGACATACAAAAACCCATCCCATTGAGGGGGACTGGTAACACTTTTTTGTGCTCCCTTCCCAGGTGTCATAATACAAAAAAATCTTGATAAATTCTTATCTTGTCTATTGGATGTATGGAGCAGCTCTTGTTTATTTTCATTGTTTAATGTCTTCACCTGCATAGATTTGGATTTTTGTAGCATTTATTCTGATCACCTACTGTAGATCTAAGGAAATTGACAACCAAATTTGATGTTAGGGATGTTTATTATGCACAACTAAAGTGAGTTTTTTCATACGCTTGCGATTAGAATTCACACTAACAAAAAAAGAGAAAAATAATTGAAAAACAAAGAAAAATAATGAAAAAAATAATAAAAATAAAAAATAAAATAAAAATGTGGACCCACCAACTCTTGGCATGCAAAGAATAGTTGTTGCAGAATTCAGGTTGGTTGCTAAAGGAGTACAAACAATGCTACAAGAGTACCAATGTTTCTATAGGATTGTAGACCAGATGCTACAAGATCGGGCCGAGAGGTGAAAAAGGGTCCAAACCACTGAGAACATTCCTCCAAACCACCTAAAACATAAATAATGCATCCTAAGAGGGGTAGGTGGCATCTTCTTCTTCCAATTTTCTTACAATTATTGAGTAAATTTTGCATGCTACAAGAAGGAACATAGCTACTACAGGAAAGGACAGAGTTGCTACAGGATGAAGAGAAAGTGTTACGGGAAAGTCACAGGTTGCTACAAGAAGCTTGATAGTGGACAAAAATTCCCTCAAACCCTAAGAAGGATGACTTAACAAAAGAAGAAGTTGAGATTGAGAGGGGAGAAACCAAAGAAGGAGAAAAAATAAAAAATGAGCCAAAGCAAAAGGAAGAAACTAAAGAGCATGAAGGGTTCCATTCAGAAGAGGAAGCTACATCCACATCAATATGGGACATTAGAAAAGTCATCTGAGGGATAAAATAACAATAACGAGGCAAGAAGAGGGATAGGTTGCTAAAATGATGAGCAACAATTTCAGTAGGGAGTATGATGGGCCTTCAAACTAGACACAAATTAAGACCCATATAACCTTTATTAGGCACATAAAGACTATATTAAATCTCTTCTTCTACACTTAATACTGTTTTTTTTAGCTTTAATATGTTCTTAGGAAGGTTTAGAGATAATTGCATATTATGTGCCTAATATTATCTATTTTTGCAGAATATTGAGTAAATTTTGAATGAGATAATATCTGTACTTGCTCCCTACTATAGGATGGAACAATAATGGATAATAAATGAAAAAAATAGCATGAAATTATTGACAAATTCTAGAGCTCCACTAGTTGAGAAAATCTAGGAATGTTTTCCCTGTCATTTAATGAAGATTCTTAGTGTTGGGAACCAGATCCACTTTTTGAGGGATTTTGGAGGGTAAATATGCCTCATTTCAAGGAGAATGCTTCCTCATCACTTTGTATAAGTACCATTTCGAATTGGCTTCTAGGGTAAATTTTTTCTTACTCTTCTTGTGAAGAAAACTTGTTATTTAGTAGCTCTACTGTCATTTCTAGTAGGGATGTACTTGGATTGATTCAAATAATGATGTTTGGTGCCATTTTTAGCTTCTAAAGCTTGGTTTCCTTCATAGGATTCTGAGTATCCTTGTCCTTGGCCATCCTAGGAGCCTAATAGCCCTCTTGTACAATTTATTTATTTCTTTTTAATATATTTTTCACTTGCATCTCTTAATTTTTCATTTAGTGTTCATGTTTATTTTGTTGTAGGTCATATTGGTTAAAGGATTGAAGCGAGTTGTTTTTCAGGTTAATGAAAGAGTCACAAAAATTATCCATCATTGAGCTAATTGTATTGGTTTTATAGTTGACAAATATAGATTCTTTGGAAGTCTCTTGTAGCAAAATAGTAGTAATTTTCTGCTATTTTTTAACACATGTTAATGATCCTATTTCACTAATTCTTGAATTTCCAGTTTTTAGAGTAGTAATTTCATGCTATATTTTAGCACATGTTAACAGGGGTATTTTAAAGTGTTTACACTTGGAATGGAGTCCTAGGAAATCCTACATTATAAAAAAAATTGTCCCATCTCATTTGAGTTTGATTTGCTTAGGAATTCGAAAATTTGTGTGTAGGGATTTTTGTAAAAATTTGTGTGTAGGGATTTTTGTAAAAATTATCAAGCACTTGAAATGATGGGTTTGGAAGATCGAAAACCTATCTTTTAAAATTTTTATTCAGTGCTCCAAAAATATTTCATAGCGCCGCACTATGAAAATATTTTGTAGCGCCAGCTGTAGGCTTGCGATAGGCTAATTGCGCTACGAAAAACTTAGGATAAGCTTAGGGTTATGTGAAAATACTTGATTAGACATGTCTCTAGGCTTATATATCAATTTACACAAGAAATTTTATAGGCCATTTACATAACCATGACTTTACATAATGAACTGATAAAAATACCCTTTGTACCTTTAGGGAAAGGTGAAAACCTGATGGTAACATGTTGTAGCACATGATAGTAGTAATTTTATGCTATTTTTTAGCACATGTTGATTGGGGTATTTTTGAGCGATTCCACTTGGAATGGAGTCCTAGGACATCCTACTTTATAAAAAAAATGGTCCTATCTCATTTACAATTTATTTTCTTTGGCATTCGATAAGTTATCTCAAGGAGTAGTAGTCCTATAACAGTCATGTAAACTTGACCATATTTGCTCCAAAATCTTGGTTTTTGTCTCTTAGGCTTGAATCAAGACCCCTAGGCTCTGAATCCATGATGGAGTAAAAACAAAGACCTCTTAATACTTGCCTCTTATCCATTGCAATTCACCTCTACAATTTGGGTTAGTGGATGAATTTATGAATTGGATAACACAATAATGATTTTCTTGATTGCCACATCTGATGAACTCTGTCAATAGATCTACACTCTTTAGCATACGATGATTGATTACATGTTGTTTCCTTCATGCAAGCTAGATTAGTTTTCTTTCTTATCAAGCTTGGATTCTATTTAAAGCATTGTTATTTCCATTCCATATATTATGTTTCCTTTTAACGCAACATTCATTTTGATAGCTTAATGTTTACATTTTTGCAAGTAGTATAGCCTCTACATTCCTTAAATTAGGATTAACACTTCCATCTGAGAGAGCAAGATTTATATTTCTTGAAAATAGAGTAACATTTCCATTTCTGCAATTAGTTTAGGTTTCATTTCATGATATTCACTTCATTTCATCAGATCAATGAAAGAATGACACATTGTATGATGCACATTATATAGTGCCGACACCTCTTATGTTTTTACAAACCGCAAGTTGATAATTTAAGTTGGTAGCCTTGGGAGTTGCAACATTCTTTTTTCAATACTAGGGCTCATCACTTTTTCGCACTGTTGCCGAGGAGGTGTCAAATTATGCATTTTTTTCTGCCCTAGTTTATTCATTTCTTTTACTTTCTGTAAAAGCAAAAAATATTTGCATAAGGCATATTTCATTTCAAAAACAGAATGTTACATTACATTAGTATTCTTATTAATTTTTTTTTCTCCAACACCAACCCCCCCATTTGATCATGTGGTGTAGTAATAACCACATCACCGTCCACTTTTCAAGGTAAAAGAAGAAGAGGTGGTAAAGAAGGTAGAAGAAATGGATGGAGATGATGACAACGAAGAAGGTCCTCTTGGATTTCCCATTCAAGATACTGATATTAGTGTTCATATGAATAGAATCCCTCCATCTCTCCTTCCCAAATTCCATGGTATGAGGTGAGATTATCCATAAAATTTCTCTTTGAATTTGAAATACTTTGTAGATATTATGGTTACTTACTAAACACTCAAAAATTGAGATTTTTTTTGGAAACATTGAAGGATAGAGCTCTTAAATGGTTCATGAGTTTACAGAGTAATTCAATAAGAGCATGGAATGATATACAAAAGAAATTTCTAGAAAAATATAAAGATCATAATCTTAAAGAAGAAATATTTAGAATGACTCAAAAAGAAGATGAGAGCCTTCAGTATCTAATAGAAATATTTATGTATAATGTTAAGAGGGAAAAATTACATCATTTAGGATCTGACACACTAAAAATCCTCTTACTTAGAACTCTTAGGGGTGAGTGTATTGATCTCCTTGACCTCATGAGTAGAAGTGATTTATATCGATTATCATTTGAAGAAATTTGTGAAATATGAAAGCGTATATCAAGAGGAAGAACAAGACTAGGTGAATTAGCATCAAGATCGGTAAGTCAAGATGAACTTGGAAATTTTCTTGATAACTTAAAAAAATAAATCTTTATCAATCTAAGTGAATAGGTAGAAATGTTAAGAATGCAAGATGAGAAAAAATAAAAGGTTGATATTTGTGTTGTCCATGCAGAATCAAAATATCCTCAATGTTTTCCTCAATATCCTCCATACCCAACTCCATGCTATCCCTACCATCCACCTCCACCACAGCCACAACCTCAACCACATCCATATCAAATATCCTCTCCCACTCAACTACCTGTACAACCATTTTCAAACCCAAACAATCTAGTAACTCAACCCACTTATAATGTTGAGGTAAAATTATTGCAAACAACTCCTCTTGATCTAATGGTATTCATCTTAGCTTAGGAAGAGTATTGCAAAAAATCGATTATCTTGATTTCATTGAAGGACAATTTCAAATTCAAATGAGGATACCAAAGGATCATGGGCTACACTTGATGAAGAGAAGACATCATAATCAGATATTGAGAAATTTCCCTCATGTTTACCATTAGATCCTCCATGTGTTCAAGGAAATAATGAAAAAAAATAGAAAAAAATTGAATCTCATGGTAGAAGAGGACATAGAAAGTGATCCAAATGTGTAAGTGCACCAGGGGCATCACAACTATATTGAAATATGGTTCTAGACAATCATTAAGTTTCAACAACACACTCTTATATATTCAACAATTCCTGATCTCATCTCGGTCAAAGAAGATGGTATCTCACATTCAGGTACATGTCAAAGAATATATTTCGAGTCTACACATGATTTTATCTGTCATCTTGATGTGGACATGGCTCCATTGGAAGTATTCCTATACTTGAAAGATAATTTTTTTTTCCAAGTAGAGTAGGATGGAAAAAAGAAATGAAAATGGAAAAATAAAAAATAAGAGGAAAAGAATAAGATTTCAGGTGAAAACATATTTTGAGGTGCTTGATATTGACTCATTTATTGAAAACCTCCTTGAGGCAGTTAGTGGGTTGGAAATAAATAAAAAAAAGAGAAAAAGGAAAATATCTTAGGTGAAAACCTCCTTCGAGTCGCTTAGGTAGACCTACTAGTTGAAAACCTCATTGAGGCAGGTAGTAGGCCAAAGAAAGAAAAAGGAAAAAAATTCTTTGCTCCATGCATCTCTCAGACAAATGCAAGTTCTCTCCAACCTTTGCAGGCAACAAGAACAATTTAGCACTAAAACAAGAAAGTTTGATTAAAAACCTAGTCAAAGGAAGTCAAACTTGGGCTTTCTCCCCCTTTTCCCAATTGCGCCAATGGGACCAAGGCCATGTAAATCCATCACCCAGATCCATTCGATGACATTTCCCATCATTCCCAAGACTTTCCCACTCATTTTTCTTGTTGTCCTGAAGTGCTATAGGAAAGTTCTGTTTAGCTACATGACTGTCAAAATACACAAGGAAATTTTCTTTTTACCATATTTTGAAAAACGTACATCCATTTCCTGATTTTTTTCATGGGGAGATACATATGGATGATGGTATCATGCTCAAGAAATTTCAGCAAATTATAGTGCACAATTTTTGAGAAATTGAACACCATCACCTACAACCACTTTTAATTTTTTCGCTATTTGTATATTAATTGGAAAATATTTTTTTATGGGGAGATTCATAAGCATGATGGAAACATGCTAAATATTTTTAGGTCAATCCAATATACCATTTGGGAGATGTGGGTAAGAAAATTCTACTACAGGAGTTTGTTGAAATGCTACAGGATTGACTATAATTTCTACATGATTGTGATCGACATAGAGAGAGGGGTAAAATCCTATTTTTTTCTTGTGGGAATGAATAAAGAAGTATCCCATAGCTCCATCATCCACCCTAAACACCATTTAGTCACTTCTCCATCCAAAAATTTATCGATGTCCATGAAAAATCCTCATTTTTACCCCTTCTTTCATTACTTTCACCACAACCAAGGCTTTAGATCATTGTCCAGAGATTGGTAATGAATTATCAGTGCTTTTGGAAGCATTATATGAAGGATATCATTGTCATAGAAGGGTTTTTTTGACTTTTACATGAAGAAATACATTTCCTTGTAGCAAGCCAATTACCCTAAAAGACCGCAATTGAGAGCACCGGAATGAAGAACCAATAATCATGAAGACATTGGAGAGTCATTTTCTCAATTTTTGGAAGCTACAAGACCTATGCAAAGCTACTACAAGATCATTTTTCATTTCCAAAAATAGCATTTGGTGCATGGTGGCGCCTATATTTTGATCACATGAATCATGGAACTTCAATCAACAGTGAAAAGATTCCATCCAATTGAAAAAAATTGATGAAAGTGACATGTTTTACATCATAGTGAATTCCAACAATCACATCAACCTTCCATCCACAACATCTAGGTTCCAACAATCACATCAAGAATATTTCCAGCAATATATCAGGGTCCAACAATCACATCAGTGTTCTAATGGTCACATCAATAGATCCAACAATCACATCAACAAATCTAGCATCACCTACAAAAACACACCCTAGGTAAGGCTTAGGTATGCAATCCTCTAAAACTTTCCTATGAACTTATTTTAGCGTGAAACAATTTGCAAAAGTATGAAGGAAAAGTTTTTTTTATAGCCAAAATGAGTAGCAAAGCAACCTCGACCTTATCTAACAGTTAACTTCACCTTTCCACCAACACACCCACATGTGTGGGAGAGGAAGAAGACAAAAGTGAAGAGGACTTGAGAAAGTGGGTTGTAATCATTTGGTTGTTATGGAGGACAAGGAGTGTGAAGGGGTAGGTGAGGGCCAACTCAGTTAGCTCAAGGCACTTTGAGTTTATTTTTCATGCAATGAAAACAATGTTACACCGATTTTTGGTCATCTAACCTGTTACTATTAGATGGACTAAAGTACACCATGTAAGGCCAATTTTACTATAGTAAAATTGCTTTCACTATGAGAAATAGTTTAATAACCCATAGTTTATTAAATTATTTATGGTCTAAACAGGAAACCCCATGAGGAATAATTAAATAAATCCTTATTTGTTCAATTTTCCTCTAGGGATAATTAACTAAACCACTGTTTAATTAATATTCCTAATCATATTTAACCCAAAATAAGAGAATTAATTAGATAAATTATTATTTATCTTATTATTTTCTAGGAATAGTTATTTAAATCATTATTTAATAATATTCCTTGTTAAATTTGACTAAATCATTTATAAATAATTGAATAAATAATTATTTATTTAATTATTCCTTAACCTCATCCTTGAAATAATAAATAAATCATTTATTTATTTATTATTTCTAAATAAAGGGATTTAACCAATTCTAAATTCCTTTTCCCTTCAACAAAAATAATAAAATATTCCAAGTAAGTTGGATCTAGATTTGGTTAATAATATTTTAACTATGCACCAATATCTAGACTAACTCAATATTTTTTTATTAATAGAATGGTTTTCCATTCATTCACTACCTTTTATAACCTCTTTTGATCACCTTTTGATCTATACTTTTGGTCTGACTTTGATCCTCCATCATTGTCACATTTTTTCTTCTTTTGCTTGTGAGCTCCCATTTGCGTTCCATTTTGTCTAGGTTTTCTGCACCATTAAGAGAGAGAGATATTGGATCTGAAGCGCTGAAGACATACAAGAACCCATCCCATTGAGGGGGACTAGTAACATCTTTCTGTGTTCCCTTCCCAGGTGTCATAATACAAAAAATTCTTTATAAATTCTTGTCTTGTCTATTCGATGTATGGAACAAATCTTGTTTATTTTCGTTGTTTAATGTCTTTAACTACATAGATATGGGTTTTTGTCACATTTATTCTGATCACCTACTGCAGATCTAAGGAATTGACAACCACATTTAATATTAGGGTTGTTTTTTATACACAGATAAAGTGAGTTTTTTTTGTACGCTTGCGATTATAATTCACACTAACAATTGGCAACTCAACAAGGGTTTTTAATTACGACCATT
Organism: Pinus albicaulis; assembly: GCA_034641835.2. Taxonomy (NCBI): domain Eukaryota; kingdom Viridiplantae; phylum Streptophyta; class Pinopsida; order Pinales; family Pinaceae; genus Pinus; species Pinus albicaulis. The sequence goes on from CM076584.1 coordinate 1,116,505,595, forward strand.
GTCCTTTTTCAGATCCCTACATGATAACCTACTTCAGCCCCTAGGGTTTCTCTTCAGCTTCTTATTTTTCATTCCTTGATGTTTTTTTAACTTTTTTACCCTAAAACAGTAAAAATTCTAACTTCTGTGTGTTTCTGGGCCATTTTTGCAGGTAACAGGTATCAACCACGACAAAGATGACACTTTTTTTTCTTCTGAAAAATGCCCCAGAGATAGCTGAAAGTGCAGGTTGCACTTTTTCGCCCAAAACCTGTGACCTCAGCTCTCAGGCAGCAGATAAATTCCCAAAAACTGTGACCTCAGCAAAACACAGGTCAAAACCTGTGACTTGCACCTTTTTGCGAGATTTTTTTTTGTAATTTTCAGGGGTACCGCAGGGCACTGTTCGGGGTTGTCTAACCTCCATATTTACCTGTCTTGGGCATGTAATTTCTTATTTTTACTCATCGATGTAGGAACTAAGCCCCTTATGGCTTTAGTACGCTTCCACCTTTTCAGGAGGAGTTTAGTTGAAACAGGTCTTCTGAGATTTCAGTGTTTTTCAGCCATTTTTTCAGATCTGATCCTGCCTTTTCAGATCCATTTTATATAATTTATTTTTCCATTCAAATCCCTTTAGGGTCCCCTACGTTTCCCTTTTGGTTGTAGCCCTTCGCCACCTATTTTTCACCATTTTTCCCTTTGGTTTCTTGCCGTTTTCTGCACCTCTTTTTAGCAGATTTGACCTTTAAATCCTTGTCCCTCCTGACCTTAGATATATTTTCCATCTTGTGTGTTTTGGGTAGATTTCACCCACCCGTCGACTAGTTGTTGGGTAGCCCTCCTTTTTGGGTTTAAATTTATGCATCTTTAGCTGTTTATTTTACTATCACTTTCAGTTTCATTTACCACCACTTTCAGTTTTATTTTTAGTTATATAATATCTTTTTTATTTTTTTTATACACACATCTAGGCTTAATTAAAATTAACACACTTACCACACACAGGCACAGGTGAAGCGAAGAGCGCCTGGTTTACATCGCCAGGCCAAGACTCAAACATTGTAATTAATTAATTTGCACCTTCGTGCCCTTGTTTACCTCTCTTTCTTATTGGGTTCTGTGTATCTTTTCCATCATTGCGGCCCCAAGTCGTTTATCCTTGAGACTCCAAGGCCTTCATCCTTATTTTTCATTATGAAGACTTACCCCACCACGTAGTGTCCAAGTTAGTCCTCCACCAAGTCCCCATTCTAACTCTAATTCTGGTTCATTGGGTTCTCCTTTTGTTTCCATCCTCGATTATCCTCCACCTTTTCCCTTCATCATGTCTGGTGCATGACCTACCCCTGGTGGTGGCCCCGGCTCCAATGCTGGAACTGCTAATAGTGGAGCCACAACATGAACAATTTTGGCTACTCCCTTGCTTCCTTATATGGCAAGCCTAAGCCTTCCCGAGTTAGTCCAATTGATTAATGACCCTATACACCATGATCTAGGTTGGCCTGCTATGCCAACCAACATTCCTTCAGAAGTCCCTAATTTTGAAGGAAATTCTGGAGAGGATCCTACCAACCATGTTCGTTCTTTCAACATGTGGTGTTCATCCAAATCTATCACTGATGACTCTATCCATCTTCAGTTATTCTAGCATATGTTTACTAGAGAATCTTCCAAATGGTATTTCAACCAGGCCACTACCTCTCATGCCACTTTTGCAACTCTTAAAAAGGCGTCTTTTTCCTACTTCCAACTTCCCCTTAGCTATGACACTGGTACCTAACTTTTGACTGCTTTTCGTCAAAATTCTGCCACTAGCCTATCTAACCATATTTAAAAATGGCGCAGAAGGAAAATCTTATGTTAAGCTCATGTTTTTGAAGACCGTGTCTATATGGAATGGATTCTCAGATCCCTTTTTCCCTGTATTGATAAAGATGTCGCGTATCGCTTCCCTCAGACTGAGGAAGAATCTGTCCAATTTGCATTGAAATATGACTAGATCTATGATAAATCTGGTTATGTTTATACCATCTTACCTGATCTCCCTAGACCTAGTTGTGCGAATGCACCGGGGGCATCTCATGCCATCGACGGTATCGTTGGTTCCCTTTCACATTCATACCCTCATCCTCCTATGGGTTATGGTTTCGCTCAAGAATGGGCCAGCTACTCTATCAATTTTCCCCCTCCCAAAAACATGTATCCAGGACACATCATGCCTCACACCTTTTCCCAACCACATCCTTTGACGCCAGGGCTTGCTATTTACCAACCTGTTTACCTCAATGTTGCTCAACCTCCTTACTATCTGTATCCACAACCAAGTGCTCCAGCTCCTCCAGCACAAGCACCTCCACTTCCCATGCCTTCTGAAGCTCTTCAACAGCAAAACCCACCCCCTCAGGGTCAGGTGTATGCGTAGAAAAGTGCGACTAATCCTTCCACTTCCAAAAATAAGAGGAAAGGAAACCAGAACCAACCCTCTCTAGGTAATCCAGGAAACAATACCCAAGGTAATATATCTAACACTATAACCCAGCAACAGGGTGATCAACCCAAGCAGAAAAAGCCTCTTCGTATGAATAAACCTTGTTCTTGTTGCAGTTTCCATGGTCACTATACCCATGATTGTCCCCTTTTACCTTAGATGCCTCAACCGTGGGAAGCTCAAGCAGAATATCGAGGAAAACAAGCCTCAGCTTCGGTTCCTCCTAATGCTATGCCTACTCAACCAGTTATGTTTACCAATCCTTTCCCCCAGCAAGGATATGTGGTTTCCCAACCCCCTGAAGGTCAGGTGGCCACTCAACCTCGTTCGTCTATTACCCTTGCTTACCAGATCCTCATGATGCACTCTAACTAGGCCAATACCGCCGATCTCAACCTTCAGACTCAGTCGCACCAGTATACCAAGCCTCCCGCTACGTTTGCAACCGAGCCCCAGTCTTTAGATCCCACAGAGCCAATTTCAACACCCAATGGTCCTTTACATATCCCTCAGCCTAAGGCAGAGGTACATACCAAGATCCCTAAAGGACCGTTACACCAAAACGTTGCTTCCAGTAAAGCCTCCCACACCTACATTATAATATATGACTTGGCGCAATCCCTTGCCGCCATGGCAATGCTGGAAGTCCTCGAGTCATTCCCTTCATAATATAAATCTCTACTAACTGCTATGGGAACTGTGGATCCTTCAGATGATCGTTTTATTGTCTTTGATGTTGACAAGTCAGAGCATCCAACCCTACCTACATTCGTCACCTTCCAAATACCTGTCAAGATCCAGAATGCCAACTTCTCTTGATGTATCATTAATGAAGGGGCATCCACCTACGTGATGTCTACTTCTGTTTGGAAAAAGCTCAAATCGCCTGGGTTAGCCCCTTCCACTATCACCCTCTGTGTGTAGGATGGCCACTCTTCCCAGCCCATTGGCATGTTCTGAAATTGTCCTATTACTCTTGCAAGAAAAAATGTTTTTGTTGACGTTGAAGTCATCGATTCCCCCTTAGAATACAACATTCTATTGGGTCGTAGCTATACTTATGTGATTTCTATTGTCCCATCTGTGATTCACCGTAAGATGTTCTTTCCTCACAATGGAAATAACGTCACTATAGATCAGCTGACATATTACGAACCGAAGTCTCAGACCTCTCCAGAGTCCATTATTTATGTCGTGGCCAATAAAAAAACAGTTGATCCTTTGACCAGTGTCTCACCCAGAGTCTATAAATATTCCTCTTTTCTCGGGTTCATTCTCTAGCCTCCCTCCTCTTATCTTTGACCCTAGATCATTAAATGTTTACATGATGCAATTGTCTCGGTCCAAACTCAAATAGTCTGGTTCGACTAGTCAGCAGCCTTACCGTTTGCAACCTGCTCCTAGTACTTCGACTCATCCTTCAAGACCTTCTCCTCAAGGCCCTTCATCTGTAGCTGGTGTCCCTGATCCTCTTTTTCCTCATGGAACATTTCCCCCTAGCCTTAACCATATGGGAGCTATTCCGCCTGGCCATTACCCCTTCAGTCAGATACTATTTCTTTCTCCCCCTCCCAGAGTATTTTCAGTACCTGTTATGGCTACCTTGACCCTTCCCAAAATGACCCTGGGGATCCCAGTATGGTACATTAATCCCCTAGCCAATACCCTGCCTGGTCAGCTCAAACCTTACACTGCTTTGACCCTAGTCCAATCGGTCGCTATGACCCCTCCCTTTACTTCTGTGCCTCGGCCACCTCAACAGGAACTACTCCTGTTGTGAAAGCCTTGGGTGAGGGGGGGAAAACTTGCAAAAAGGAACCTATAGAAAAGCATACCTAGACAACACCTGTTCCTCATAAGCCTCCAAAGTGTACACCTCTATGTGCTTTGTGTGATGTTGTCGGTCATGCTACCCACAATTGTCTCGAATTGCCTCGTCTCAAACCCATGGTCAACGAAGGGTTTCCTGAGTCTGATATCCCAGAAGTCCATGTTAATTTACCAGATTCAGCCAAGAAACTCAAGAATTTGCACACAAATAAACCTTGTGCTTTGTGTAATTTCCATGGCCACTATACTCACCTCTGTCCCCACCTCGATGATTTCCTCACCTCCTTGGAAGCGGTTCGTCAATTCGAGGCTGAGCGCAACGAGTCCATTTCTCCATTACTTGCGAGTTTTTCTTCGGCAGAACCAGAGGACACATCCACTCCCATGGACATACCCCCTACCGATTTCGAGATTACAGATTCTTTGACCACTATCCTCTACCTGTCATCATCTATGATATCCACGGTGGAAGACCCCTCTGGGGCACGCCCTTCTGTTTCACCTGACCTCCCTTCAGTGATAACCTTGGGCTCAACATTGGTATATTATTCATCTACTTGTTCTTTTTTCACCCTCCGTAACGATGTGCATGTGAACCTCATTTCAAATGATGATGAGTCAGGTAGCTTCGCTGCATCACGTGGTATTTATTCCACCAGTAACCCCATCTTCTATTGTGATGACGACATTATGGAAGCATTTACCACCCCTGACTTTATCTATACCCCCTTACATTGAAACCATGCATTCGAACCACATACACCTTGTGGTCATTACATTGACACCCAATGTTTTGGTAAGGCAACACCCATATTTGAGAGTCTAGGAGAAGCAATTCTCCACAACCCTCCTAGTGCATCTGGTAGTGTCGATTCTAGTACCATTATTATTCCCCATTTAGAAGAACCTCTAGAGTTCCAGATCACTTCATATCACTCTAGGGATGATCCACTTCATCATTCCTTCATCTTACATCAACAATCCAGTCCCTTAGAAATTTTTGTTGACCAACCTATGTGTTTTCTAGGTGAGCACCAATTCGTTATATCCAAATCCACTCTTTGGGATAGTGACACCATGTATGTGAACCCATAAATTTAGTCCATTTGCTTCATATATGCAGTACCAAAATATATTGGTTATCCTCCATTCCCTTTCTCAAACTCCATCTATCCATTCTTCCCACAGAAGAGAACCATAACGTAAACAAATGGCAAACCACATCATAAAAATGTATTTAGATTCCACTTTTCTAAGTACATTTGGCATGAACATAACATGCTTGGGGGAACCTATGCCCCTATACCTTCTCATAATCCTCTTGAGGATTTAGTTCCTATGATATTGATGGCTTGAATCAATTATTTCAGCACTTGGAACACCATGGCGCTCCACAAAATCTTCTAGCTAGGGGCATCATTTCCACCTTTGCATACCAGATCACTCCCCTCCATCACATATGCTTGGGGGAAGTATCCCATGCTTGGGGGCACGATGGCACCCCTGGCCAACTTCTCACTTGATTTTCATAAGTCTCAGCCTAGACTCCATTGATCTAGGTATGTTTGATTATCCTCACATTCCTTGGATAGTTTTCCCTACCGGCCTCTCTGGTGAGCCATGTATCATAGATGCTTGATATTATTTCTTCATATATTCTACTTTATGTGCTACCATACTTACCACTTGGTCCCTATGATTGAATTGGTGGGCGCGCATTATTCTAGACCTTCTCCAGTGGTTCATTCTTGTAATCTTTCCTTCCCTTGATTCTTCACCAGGAACCATCCTTCCAAGAAGCATTAAGACCATATTTTAGACAAGTAAGGCCACCTACCTGAAAGTCGCAGATCCTAATGGTCGGTTTGTCCACTACGATCATCGCAAGATTTAGGGCCTTTTCTCCTCTCTATATTCACCACATCTACACTTGCAAACGAATCAATTTTGAGGGAATTTGCCTTATTAAAAGAAAAACCCCAAATTTTTCTTTCATCAATTACAACCTAATCGTAGCTCGGTTTTAAAAACCCTCAGCACCGTTGGAAAGCTCTCATCGAGCACTCAAATGAGTATCCTTTCATTTTTGGTGATTTGATACTTCACCAGGAAGCCTTTTTTCCAAGAAGGCTCACTTCACCGCTTTTCAAAATTGAATTTATTCACTTGCGACACTTGTACTTGGGGCACCAATTTTCCTTCATACTTCTCGATGCTCGTGTCTATTTTCATCATGAGTAACCATATTTCTCTCATGTTTTTATGGTCCCTAGCAGGCCTATTCTGTGTGGCAGCATCATCAAGTCGCCCTTGTTTAGAGCATCCGAGTTAAGTCATCATCGCATCCATGGAGTCTATCCCGAGTTCCTTTTTTCTCTCATCACATTCTTCCATCCCACATTAATTTTTACCTCTCTCGTGTCACACATTTTGGCCTCCAGTCATATTGTCCCCTATCCCCTCTGGAGTTAAGTTAGTAGCTGCCAGGTCATCCATGCCCTTCTATGCTCTAACAAGGGAAGCTGTCAGCCCGCTACTTAGCTCCCCCCATCCCACCATCATCCTTGGTGTCAGTCCATCAGGCGCTCTACTATTATCCCTTGTGCCTTAGTTGAGGATTCCTTTTTGCCTCACCTATGGCGGAACTCCTTTTGTTGACATCAGATTATTCATTCTAGAAGACATGTCTAGAGGGTAGTGTACCTTGGTTCTAGCTTCCACTCTTGTTCGGTGCATCGGATTAGGCAAAGGGACCCTTTATTGCCCTTTGATTTGATTGTTTCTCAGATCCATGTCCTTATGGCATGATCAAGATCCATATACTTGATGGTTCAGATATGCAGCAAATTGTACCAGTGATTCCTGGGTGTGTGTGATATGTTTCAGACCTCATGAGGGGTTGGCCCTTTAGGTAGCCCCCCACAGACCTGGATGACCTCTTTTACTACAGCCTTGGATGCTGCTCTACATATTTGACAGTTATTTCCCTAGTCGCATGCAAAACCCTTTTTATTTTGCATGTATCATTCAGATTTTCAGAGCCCTTTCCTATTTTAAAAGGCCTCTTTGGTTGTTATTATATCTCATGTACTCAGATATTATTGTATAAGTCTTAGATGTTGTCCCAGGCATAGTATGTATGTGGGATCCATTATGTTTTTTTTTTATCTGGCCCATGTTTATGCTAGCATGTACTATATCTCCCACTCCCATGTTTGTTGGGCGCACCATTATTCTTTGTACTTTGTCATCTCGGCGGGCATATGTATGCCTACCCCGCCTCATTCAGAACAGGTACTCACTCATAAAAGAGACTTGTCGAACCTATAAGTCTCACCTCATTAGGGTCTTGTCCTCTCTCGCTTTATTCCATCTTATATTTTTCTCTCTCTGACTTCCCTTCGGTGTCTAGTGATTATGTTCTTACAACGTACTTCGGTCATACGATTAGCTCCTAACGCTCGCATGTTGGGGGGAAATATGTTACACCAATTTTTGGTAATCTAACCAGTTACTATTAGATGGACTAAATTACACCATGTAAGACCAATTTTACCATAGTAAAATTTCTTTCACCATGAGAAATAATTTAATAACCCATAGTTTATTAAATTATTTCTGGTCTAAACAGGAAACCCCATGAGGAATAATTAAATAAATCCTTATTTGTTTGATTTTCCTCTAGGTATAATTAACTAAACCATTGTTTAATTAATATTCCTGGTCATATTCAACCCAAAACATGAGAATTAATTAGATAAATTATTATTCATCTTATTATTTTCTAGGAATAATTATTTAAATCATTATTTAATAATATTCCTTGTTAAATTTGACAAAATCATTTATAAATAATTGAATAAATAATTATTTATTTAATTATTCCTTAACCACATCCTTGAAATAATAAATAAATCATTTATTTATTTATTATTTCTAAATAAAGGGATTTAACCAATTCTAAATTCCTTTTCCCTCCACCAAAAATAATAAAATATTCCAAGTAAGTTGGATCTAGATTTGGTTAATAATATCTTAATTATGCACCAATATCTAGACTAACTAAATATTTTGTTATAAATAGAAGGCTTTTCCATTCATTCACAACCTTTTGTAACCTCTTTCGATCACCTTTTGATCTATACTTTTGGTCTGACTTTGATCGTCCATCATTGTCATATTTTTTCTACTTTTGCTTGTGAGCTCCCTTTTGAGTTCCATTTTGTCTGGGTTTTTTGCACCATCAAGAGAGAGATAGATCTTGGATCTGAAGTGATAAGGACATACAAGAACCCATCCCATTAAGGGTGACTGGTAACATCTTTTTGTGTTCCCTTCCCAGGTGTCATAATACAAAAAATTCTTTAAAAATTCTTGTATTGTCTATTGGATGTATGTAGCAACTCTTTTTTATTTTCGTTTTTTAATGCCTTTAACTGCATAGATCTGGATTTTTGTAGCATTTATTCTGAGCACCTACTGCAGATCTAAGGAAATTGACAACCACATTTGATGTTAGGGATGTTTTTTATGCACAACTAAAGTGAGTTTTTTTCATGCACTTGCGATTAGAATTCACACTAACAAAAAATGAGAAAAAAATTTAAAAAAGAGAAAAAATAATGAAAAAAATAATAAAAATAACAAATAAAATAAAAAGGTGGACCCACCACCTCTTGGCATGCAAAGAATGGTTGTTACAGAATTCAGGTTGGTTGCTAAAGGAGTACCAATAATGCTATAGGAGTACCAATGACGCTATAGGATTGTAGATGGGGTGCTACAGGATCAGGCTGAGAGGTGAAAAAGGGTCCAAACCACCAAGAACCTTCCTCCAAACCACCTAAAACATAAATAATTCATCCTAAGAGGGGTAGGTAGCATCTTCTTCTTCCAATTTTCATACAATTATTAAGTAAAATTTGCATGCTACAGGAAGGAACAGAGCTGCTACAGGAAAGGACAGAGTTGCTATAGGATGAAGAGAAAGTGTTATAGGAAATTCACAGGTTGCTACAGGAAGCTTGATAGTGGAAAAAAATTCCCTCAAACCCTAAGAAGGAGGACTTAAAAAAGAAGTCGATATTGAGAGAGGAGAAACCAAAGGAGCAAACGTAAAAAATGAGCCAAAGCAAAAGGAAGAAATTAAAGAGAATGAAGGGTTCCATTTAGAAGAGGAAGCTACATCCACATCATTATGGGACATTAGAAAAGTCATCCGAGGGATAAAATAAGAATAACAAGGCAAGAAGAGGGATAGGTTGCTAAAAGGATGAAAAACAATTTCAGTAGGGGGTATGATGGGCCTCCAAACTAGACACAAATTAAGACCCATCTAACCTTTATTAGGGACATAAAGGCTATATTAAATCTCCTATTCTACACTTAATAAAGTTTTTTTAGCTTTAATATGTTCTTAGGAAGGTTTAGAGATAATTTCATATTATGTGCCTAATATTATTTAATTTTTTAGAATATTGAGTAAATTTTGAATGAGATAATATATGTTCTTGCTCCCTACTATAGGATGGATAAATAATGGATAATAAATGAAAAAAATAGCATGAAATTATTGACAAATTCTAGAGCTCCACTAGTTGAGAAAATCTAGGAATGTTTTCCCTATCATTTAATGAAGATTCTTAGTATTGGGAACCAGATCCACTTTTTGAGGGATTTTGGAGGGTAAATATGCCTCATTTGATTCCTCATCATTTTGTATAAGTACCAATTCGAATTGGCTTCTAGGGTAAATTTTTTCTTAGTCTTTGTGTGGAGAAAACTTGTTATTTAGCAGCTCTACTTTCATTTCTAGCAGGGATGTACTTGGATTGTTTCAAATAATGATGTTTGGTGCCATTTTTAGCTTCTAAAGTTTGGTTTCCTTCATAGGACTCTGAGTATCCTTATCCTTGTCCATCCCAGGAGCCTAAGAGCCCTCTTGTACAATTTATGTATTTATTTTTAATGTATTTTTCATTTTCTTCTCTTACTTTGTCATTTAGTGTTCATGTTTATTTTGCTGTAGGTCATATTGGTTAAAGGATTGAAGCGAATTGTTTTTCAGGTTAATGAAAGAGTCATAAGAATTATCCATCATTGAGCTACTTGGATTGGTTTTATAGTTGACAAATCTAGATTTTTTGGAAGTCTCTTGTAGCAAAATAGTAGTAATTTTCTGCTATTTTTTAACACGTGTTAATGAGCCTATTTCACCAATTCTTGAATTTTCGGTTTTTAGAGTAGTAATTTCATGCTATATTTTAGCACATATTAACAGGGGTATTTTTTGTGTTTCCACTTGTAATGGAGTCCTAGGAAATCCTACTTTATAAAAAAAATCATCCCATCTCATTTGAATTTGATTTGCTTAGGAATTCGAAAATTTATCTCGAGTAGTAGTCTGTAGCAGTCTTGTAAAATTGACCAAATTTGCTCCAAAGGCTTGGTTTTTGTGTCTTAGGATTGAATCATGACACCTAGGCTCTGAATCCATGATGGATTAATACCAAATACCTCTTAATACTTGCCTCTTCTCCATTGCAATTCACCTCTGCAATTTGGGTTAGTGGATAGATTTATGAATTGGATTACACAATAATGATTTTCTTGAATGCCACATCTAATGAACTCTTTCAATAGATATAAAATCTTTGGAATACAATTATTGATTTCATGCTCTTTCCTTCATGCAAGTTAGATTATTTTTCTTTCTTCTTAAGTTATGGATTCTATTTCAAGCATTTCTATTTCCATTCCATATACTAAGTTTCCTTTCAATACAACATTTACATTTTGCTAGCTTAATGTTTACAGTTTTCTAATTAGTGTAGCCTTTACATTTCTGCAATTAGGATTAGCATTTAAATTTGAGAGAGAAACATTTATATTTCTTGCAAATATGGTAATATTTCCATTTATGCAATTAGTTTAGGCTTTATTTCATGATATTCACTTCACTGCATCAGATCAACGAAATAAGGACACATTGTGTGCTCCACATATAGTGCCAATACCTCTTAAGTTTTGAGGAACCCCGATTTGATAATTTAATTTGGTAGCCATGGGAGATGCAACATTATTTTTGTAGTACTTGGGCTCATCACATTTTATGCCTTCCAACCTTTATCTCTTTAAAATGCTAATTCTACATTCTCCTCAATTTTGATTACTTGCATCACCATTAACAATTCCACTATTATAGTAAAGGGAATCTACATGGTATTAACACTCCATAGCTCTAGTATTGAATCTGATTTGCATTTCTATCATCCTCTATCATCTACATTCCGTGACTCTTTATATCATGATCCACTTGATAAATCTACTCCATTAACTAGTTTTTCACACTCTCCTAATTTTCAAGTTGTTGGTCCAAATTGTGATCAGTTTCAAGATAATCACATTACACAGGTAGAGGAGCAGGAATGTGAAGATTCTTTCAATATTTCTTCTCTTTTTCAAAGTATTTTGTGTGAAGATGGTGTCTCCTCATTCTTGGATGATATTGGATATGTTAATCTTGGTAATGAATCAAATGCGATCAGTTTATTTAGATCAGTAGTATTTGGGTAACAATAATTTTGATGATGATAATTCTATTGATGTATGAAATGATGCATGCCCAAGTGCACAAGTTGATCTTTCAGTTTCTCATGAAAAATTTGATTTGAGATATTTATATTTGGAATATGTTCAGTGAATAAAATGCTCTTATCGAAACTTCCTCTTCATCCCACTATCCCTTATTCTCTCTTGTTTGCGATGCATCTACATGCGATGAAGATACTCCATGTTATTCAAGTTCTTCATCACATGAGTTCACTTCTCAATAAACACAAGGTAGTAGGGAAAATTTTAGGGGCTAATATTCGCAAGTGGGCTAATATTCCATGATTTTTCCAAAAACAAAAGATTCATCAATTTCCATTTTTCTAAAATTAAATTCACCCAAATTTTATAGTGTAAAATTATTTTACCTTAAAAATCACCAATATTATATATTCTATAATATAAATAATTAGAAATTTAAACATTTTACAAAATTATCATCAAACATTTTAAAACTTGGATATTAGGGACTAGTAAGATTCACCAAGGTTGCTAAACTTTAAGATAAACTTCCATCCTTAAAATTCTCCCTACAAGGTAGTGAGGTTGTCCATGATGAAAAAGAAAATAATCAAATCATTGAGTATCCTTTCTATCCCGTAACATCTCTTGTTTTTCATGAAGAAAACTATTCAAATCAACTTGCTCATGATTTTTTTTTTTATTCATGCATCTCTAGATTTGTGATCATACGAATCTTTCTACTTGAGTAATCTGGTTGTCAAAATGGTAAAATCCGATCAAATTAGTGATACAGATGGCTTTCATTAGGTTGAGAGTGATCTCATTGAAATAAATGAAATAAAATATCCTCACACCATGCATGAGCTCGATCAACCTTAAGAATGTGATTTTACAATCCTTTAAAGTTCCAGGACTTGTCAGGGAGTCAAGGCAGTTCAACTTTTGTTGATGCTTATGTTAGGATCTTGCAACTTTGGTGAGATCACCAAACCAAGTCAAGTCTGGTTTTCTTCGCAAAACTATGCTTTATGCATGATTTCATTCGATGTACATTCCTTATTAAATTATGTTTGCTATTGCGAATATAACCTTTCAAACTTTCAATATTCAGTTTCTGATCAGATTCATGTGTCTATTTCAGTTGATTTATATCTAGGAAAAACTATTATTCTTAACTTAGGTTTGGAGAGTGTATCTCCCACATAATCATGGAACTATGAAGTTTATCATTCTAAAGATTATATTTAGACAAAGGAGTCATACTTGTCACATTCCTTTAAGAACAATTGGCTCCTGATCCTTCTTGTGAATATTCTGATGTTAATCCTCTTGAATGTCAGCGAATGCATGGATTATTTAATGAATAAAATTATTCTTCCCTTATTTTACCCTCAATGGTTTCATGTATTTGCTATACTGGCATTCCTTTTTACTTCTTCTGACAATTGCAATTCTAGTGCAGTATGTAACCAGTTACCAGAAAATTGTTTGTTACTCTTATCGCATGAGGAACATGATTCTATTATGCAAATCATTTGTGAAACCATTCAAACTGATTTATATCTGGTAATTAAAAATTGGGAATTTGATGCTTTAATCAACCCATTTGATATGATTCTTTCTCTGATGACGGTCATTCAACTTATTATTTTCCTATCAAAACATCCAATGATAGTTTTTTTACACACTTTGATTTTATGCTTTAACATCTCACTATCCTGGTACTTGGCAAGCAATTGAGGTTCTTCTGCACTCACTGATCGTAATGTCAAATCGTCATTGTCTTGACATGCATTATGAATATGATCAGATACATTTTTCCTCGAATATTCTCATCGTAATCTTGTGCCTCTAATTAAAAAGTAATCTTTTCAAATATTTTGGGGTATTCAAGAGGGTTGTCATGAATTTTACGATCCAATCTCTGAATAGCTCCATTGCAAATAACAAGTTTCGATATTTTTGTGTCCTTGCTAAGGAGTTTGGTGTGGTTGAAGACACATTCACAATAATCTTCCTCATTTAGTTGAATGATGGTTCCCATTGAAATGGTAGGAATGTGAACTGGTTTGAAGTAGTGACTGTGGCCTATCTTTCTGCTAACGGTTAAGACCTTCAATTTTTTGTGCAAGTTATTCAAGTTCTTATATGTTTTGTTGCACAATGCTTTATGTTAGTTTTAATCGATCATATATTTTTGTACACGGGTCGAGAGCGGCTATGATGGCTACATTGGAAATTTCATTATATTTGACCTGAACTTTTAGCCAGTTAAGTTAGGAATAGGTCTAGTTGTAGATTATTTTTCCTACACATCCATCCCGCATTCACTTTCTTTAGTTTTTCTTGTGTTTTCTCATTTTGGTTTCACATCATGTGTTGGTTTAGACTCCCTTTGTTTTTTCTCTTGGTTTTGTTTTCTTTTTGTGTGTTTTATTTTCTTTCATTTTGTAAGACCTTGCATGAATGTGCTTTTTTGGCGCAAAGGAAATGTGGAAAAATATAAAATGGATTTGTGACACTACAACATTTGGCTAACATTTTTTCCATATTCTTCAACCTTGTCACATCTTTTGGCCTATGAATTTCTGATGGAAAATATGATCCTTGCATAAGGAAAGCCTTGTGTTGAGCCATGATACTCGTGTCTATCCTGTAAACCTCTCACCTTCACTCGGTTCTTTATGTTTTAGTGCTTTCAAGATGATCCGATCAAGTAGAGAAGGAAAATGGAAAAATCTAAATGAGAAAACCAATATAAGAGGTATTACATGTTTCTATGAAGGGACAACCTCCCTTTCTCTCGATAATTCGGGATCCCTCTTCTACCCATGAAATAAATAAGTGCCGATGTGCAATCTTATATAAAATAAATAAATAAATTTGAAAGAAGAGAAAGGATTCCTGCAGAGAGAGGTGAAGCAAGAAACTCTATCGGCGTACTGTGCAGGCCTGCTGGCAGTGGAGAAACACTAGAGATGAAAAACTACACTCTAAAAGTATAAATCTCTAAAACTTCATTTCCCTTTTCCTAATTTGAAACATTGTGTGATCATCGATCTTATGTTTGTGTTCAAATGAGTAAAGGAATAAAGGGGACTATATTCATGCACAGGGTAAGTGGGGAATCCATTTTAATTCAAATGATGAATCAATATTTCCTAAAGAACTAGACTTTCATAAAAAAAATACCAAGGAAGAGAAGTTGGAGTTATACCAATGTGTCGCCAAGTGTTGTCACTACGACAACACCCTCCAAAATTTTTCCTATGCTCAAATTTTGGAGCCTATTAGGGATCTTATGATCAATATTTCCATAGGTTGATGATGATTTCTTAATATTTTGGGCTCCTTTCTTGGATTGCAAGTGTCAAAGTCACCTACTCACACATGCTTAACCCGTAAGAATCCATGAACACATTTTTTCACGCAATCTTGAAAAATCCTGGCGCGGAATGATAAGATAATGTTGATGCCATGCTCAACCAATGTCGACATTTAGTGCACATGTTCATTGACAGTCTCTCACTTGCATTTGTAGTTCTATTTTGGTGAGTTTTTCAAAATATCTCTTTTGCGCACCTTCGTTGTTGTGAGTGTCGTTTTTGTGTTTTCGACTATCACTTTTGATTGATTTCACTTTAATTAGTGTCTTTCTCATGTTATATTCACTCTGGCATGTGTAGCTCTCACCATCACTCGCGTATTACAAGTGTCATTTGCAATTTTCTTTCCATCTCACATGTGTTGTCTTCTGTCATGGGAAGTGTCGCTCATCAAATAAAGTGGAATTTTTGTTTGTATAAAGGGGTAATATTTGTGACAATGAGTTTTTCTCATCATGTAAACATGTATCACGCTCATTCCCAAGGTTTTAAGCACTTTCACACAAGTGTCGTCACTGTTGTCACAAAGTGTATCTTTAGTGACACATTTGGTAGGATTCGTCACAAAGTTGGTGCATTAAGGAAGGTATGTTGTTCATATGTTTATAGTTTTCCTTTTCATCTTGTCAAGTGATATAAGTGTGTGATCATTCTCAGAGTATTTATGTTATGCATCTTCAGATCACTGATCCAACACTTAGTTCAACTGGTAAAAATCCCCGACTGGGCCACTCAACCTTGTTCTTCGAAGCCTAAACTATGTATTTCATAGTATCAACTCTCAAGTAGCACTCTTGTCCCTTGGCACTGTGAAATACACAATATCTTCCTTCTAGAATTGTGCATTGCACAATATCAGTGCTCAAGCCCAACCCCTGATCTCCATAACTATGCAATATTTCTCCCCATCCCAGCTTGAACTATGTATTGTGAAATCTCAGCCCTCAAGCCTTAGCCTTGATCTCCTAAACTGCACAATTGTGCAATAAATTGGTCTCCCTGCCTCCCAGAACTTTGTAGTGGGAAAAATCAAGGCTCAAGCCTCCAGCCTAAGCCCTTGAGTTCCTCAACTGCATAATCCATCTTCCCAAGCCTCCCTCAACTACTCATTGCACAGTGTTAAGGCTCAAGCCTCCAGATTGAGTCTTTGAGTCCCTCATCTACAAAATTCCTTGGCCTCTGTCCTTCCAGAACTGTGAAGTGGCAATCTTCAAGCCTCAAGCCCCTACCTTGAGCTCTTAACTCCCTCAATTGTGCGATCTCTTGAACCTGGCCTTCCTGAACTACACATTGTGTAGTCTCAAGCCTCAATCCTAGACCTTGGCCTCTAGAATTGCGCAATCCCCTTAGCTAGTCACTCAACCAGTCGCCAGTTCCAACACTAACAGGTGAATTCATGAAATATGTTAGGTTAGGGATTTTTCAGACTAATGTTGGCTTGTCATGAATCATTTTAGTTGCAGGTACTTTGTCTTATCATGACAAGATGGTGATGGAGGAAAAGGAGAGGAGGACTATGCTAAAAGACACATATGGAGCTAAATATATAAGATGATCATTAGGCGAGAAGACCAAGGAACACCAGGCTACAAAAAAATCTTCAAAGATCAAGACCACATGAAGGCTCCATATGATTCAAAAACCTTTGGAGGGAGGATATTAAGAATAAATCATATCTCTCATGAAGATGAAATATTGCACATTTATTATTGAAGACAAAGAAACAACAAAGAGTGGCTTGAAATTTCCATGTCATCATGAAATCCATGTCATTAATGTCATGTCATGCCACAAGTCATCATGTGCCACATCATTTATGGATTATGTAAATTCTATATTGGAAAATTTAATGTAATTTGGAAGTCCAAGATTCATCTATGTAATGACAAAAGTGATGTGGGAGTCGAAAGGTCATAGAGAAGTCAAAAAATCATGAGGGTAGTCCAAGAGTTACATGGGAGGTGAATTATCACCCCATTTGTTATATATACACTCTCATTGTATATACAAAATGGATTTTCACCTTGGCTCTTCCTACCAGGAATTAGAGACGAAGATATTTGTTTTGGAGGAGAAAGTGATTTCTCTAATGCTCCACTATCGGGGCTAGTGGTCTTCGTTGTCTCAATGTATCTTGGAAATTTTACTTAATTCAGAAGCTTGTTGAGATGACACACTTACATGCATATGTCGTGAATATGGTAATATTTTTTTTTGAATGTTTGTGATGTATGCTGTTTCACATCCGTATCAAGTAAATTGAACTATTTTGGTGGCTTTGGTACTTACCTTGTTAAAAGTGTGCCAAATTTTCTTTAACAATCGTTGCTTACTTGTGAACTATTATGCTCGTTGATGAATGATTCATTCTTATGGATGTGTTTATGTTCCTTTTCTAGATCAGTACTACTACTTGTATTTAAAGGGTCCATTCTTCTCTCCCCTTTCAGTAGAAGGACCTTGATACTTTCCTCAACTGAACATTTCACAAGGCATACCCACTTGCTGATCTGAAGATACCTATGTATTACTCTCTTGTGTTGAACCTTGTAGCCAAGGAAAATCTACAAAACACATGGTAGTCGGGCTGATAATCTGGATGGGACTCCTACTCCAAGCTATTGAAGTTTGCAACAAGAAATAGTGAAATTGGCATCTAGAAACAACATCCTTGATCCTAGTGAAAATTAAGCACCTACACTAGGTGGGGCCCACACAAGGTATTTTTAGGTGGAGGTCCATTTTTAGGTGCATGAGAAAATTCTATTTATAGATGATGTATATTTATATATGATGATAAAATTCTATTTATAGATGATGTTCTATTTGTAGATGTATGTGCGAGTTCTATTTATAGATTGCATGTCTATTTATAGATGCATGTCGACTATTATTATCCCTTAATAATAGTTGGACAATAAATAATAATCTATTCTCAATGAGCACTTGGAAATAGTTAACTGAAGTGGAAAATCAGTTAGCTAAGTGAATTTCGAGTTGAAGTGGCTGGTTGGTGGGACATGCAAGTGGAATTAATTGTAATTGAGTGATTCGAAGTTGTAACAGAGTTGGATGTGTAGTTATGTGAGTTGCAAAGTAGTTTAACTCAGTTAAGTGAGTTAAACTCAGTTGTGCTAGTTGTAATTGAAGATACACTAGTGAGAGATCAGTGAATTAATTATTAATTAATTTACAATCAGTGTTCTCACATGAAATTGAATATTTACTATTGTTAACTACATGCATGTAAGATATAGTGGAGACCCAGTTGAGATGTAGGTGAAAGGGACAAATTGACTATCAGTTGTGACATTAGTGGGTGCACTCATGCAACCACACACACATTGGATGTTCCTATGAGTATTGTGCAGTCAAGGCAGCCTAAAATCAATCATTTAGAGGTTCTTGACCATCAGGGATTGCGCAGTGGAGGCGGGTTGTTTGGAGGTAGTAAATTGGCACATGTATTTGCCAATTTTTGTTTGATAGTGTGAGACGATTGTACATTGTACCGAGAGCTCTTGTATTAGATTTTTGTATGAGATTGTTTCATGATCCATGCTATATAGATAATATATGATAGTGGGGATTTTAGCTTTATGCTTTCCCGGTAAAGTCATCTGTGTTATGTGTGATTGATCTTTCTTCATGATATTGTAATTGGCGATCGTGTTTTGAATTTCGCAAGATTTTTGTAGAAGCAATTTTGTATTTAACAGTGGCATATAATTGTTAGATCAGGAGAATCCAAGAAATACATGTATGTTTTATAATTTCTACATGGTATCAGAGTGCAAAATATTGCAATTTTGAAGCAGGAGTTGAGTTTGTTGGTGGAAAGAATTCGAATTTGCAGAAAGATATTCTTGGTGCTACAGTTGAGTAAAAATCGAAATGGATTTCAATGGATTGCTGCTAGAGTATGTACTCAAGGGCAGCTCGAACTACATTTCTTGGAAGGACGGGATGGAGGCACTACTTGAAGATAATGGATTGAAGGAATTCATTGACAAAGTTGTCCCTAAGGCTACTTCAATATATGCAACATTACTTTACGCATGGCAAAAGAAAGTGGCAAGGGTGAGGAGTATTGTGTTGGAAGGAGTATGAGACCAAATTATCTCAAGCCTTCATGGGAAAGCCACGCCATATGCTATGTGGAAGGCTTTGATAGATCTATTCCAAAGCAACAACGACCATAGGAAATTGGTGCTCAAAGATAAACTCAGTAATATCAAGATGGAAAAGAACGACACTATTCCGGTATACTTAAAAAAGTTTTTCCAATGTAGGGATGAGCTTGAGAGTGTAGGAATAAGTGTTTCTGATGATAATTTGGTGAGATTGGCTCTCTTGGGACTTCCTAAGAGTTGGCACAGTTATGAAGGCTCTGTCAACAGACAAGAAAAGTTGTCGGATTGGGAATGAATGTGGTCGGATCTAGTGCAGGAGGAGTTCAAGTGGAACACCAAAGATGGCTCTTCATCAAAGAATGATGATGAAGAGGACTGCGCTTTGGCTACCAAGTCAAATAAGTGGAATGGGAAGAAACTCCATTCTAAATCTGAGGCCGGTGAAGATGGCAAGGAACACAACATGTCCAAAGCGAAGTGTTTTCACTGTCACGATTATGGACATATTGCCACCAATTGTCCACATAAGAAGAAGAACACGATGGCTACTGGAGTTGTAGTTGGTGAGGCTCTTGCCTTGTAATTTGAACTTGACTTCTCATTGATCGCATGCATGGTTTCAAGTGCATTGGGATTGGGGTGGTACTTGGATAGTGGTGTTTCCTTTCACATGACGAGAGATAAGAAACTTTTCAGTAACTTGGAGGAGAAATATCTCCATATGCATATTGAGTTGGGCGACGATGGACGATACAATGCGACTAACATTGGTACCATTACCTTTCAGAGGTCGTCAGGTAAACTCTTTCATTTAAAATGTGTAATGCATGTACCAAGTTTGAAGAAAAATTTAGTTTCAGTCGCAATGCTAGAGGATAGAGGCTATGATGTTGTCTTTAGTGAAGGAAAATTTTTCTTGTGACACAAAGCAACAGGGCAAGCCAAGAAGGTTGGGATTCGATTTAAGAATCTCTATAGACTTGATGTAGATGGTATTTCTACAGAGCTTCCTACTATCGGGAAGTGTGAGAAAGCCATGCAATTGACCCTTGAGAGGGAGTTGGATTTGCATGTAGGTAAGACTGAACCTCAGGATGTGAAGCAGCCACAAGATGAGGATCATGGAGTGGGAGCAACCACTTATGCAGAGAAATTTTGTGCCAGATGGGCAGAGGGAGTGAATGCAACTATACCACCAGGTGAGAGGTGGGGCGACATGCATGAATAATCAGAAGAAATTTATGGGTAGGATTCATTGAGATGGTGTGATCTCATGAATCAGACCTGGCTACTAGAAGCCCACAGAGCACCACTAGCAAGATCAGTTGGATTGATGCAGTCAGATGTCGTGAGGACATGAAATCAAAATGATAGTGTTAGATACTGGAGCGTGGATCAGAGTTGGCAACAAATGCAGAGTGCATGGATGTAGAGGTCAACATTGCAGTGGATCCAGAAGACATGTGTAGTTGGTACCAACAGAAGTCAGAATACTTTGATGACAGATGCATTATAATGATTCAGTTGTTTGGAGGCTATTCAGTTTCGGAAGTGTTGCATGTGCGAGAAACACTAGAGAAGTGTTGCATACAAGAGTTGAAAGGCGCATGCATGGAGTTTCATGGTGCATGCAAAGGTTACAGGGCACATGGATGGAGTTGAATGGCGCATGAAAAGACGTTCCTTTATTTTTTAGAGGGAGTGTTGAAGTTTGCAACAAGAAACAGTGAAATTGGCATTCGGAAACAACATCCTTGATCCTAGTGAAAATTAAGCACCTACACTAGGTGGGGCCCACACAGGCTATTTTTAGGTGGAGGTCTATTTTTGGATGCATGAGAAAATTCTATTTATAGATGATGTATATTTATAAATGATGAGCAAATTATATTTATAGATGTATGTGTGAGTTATATTTATAGATCACATGTCTATTTATAGATGCATGTTGACTATTATTATCCCTTAATAATAGTTGGACAATAAATAATAATCTATTCTCAATGAGCACTTGGAAATAGTTAATTGAAGTGGAAAATCAGTTAGCTGAGTGAATTTCGAGTTGAAGTGGTTGGTCGGTGGGACATGCCAGTGGACTTAGTTGTAACTGAGTGATTCGAAGTTGTAACAAAGTTGGATGTGTAGTTATGTGAGTTGTAAAGTAGTTTAAATCAGTTAAGTGAGTTAAACTCAGTTGTGCTAGTTGTAACTGAAGATACACTAGTGAGAGATCATTGAATTAATTATTAATTAATTCACAATCAGTGGTCTCACATGCAACTAAAGATTTAATATTGTTAACTACATGCATGTCAGATCCAGTGGAAACCCAGTTGAGATGTAGGTGAAAGGGATAGATTGACTATCAGTTGTGACATTAGTGGGTGTACTCATGCAACCACACACACATTGGATGTGCCTATGAGTATTGCGTGGAAAAGGTAGGCTAGAATCAATCATTCAGAGGTTCTTGACCATCAGGGATTGCACAGTGGAGGCAGGTTGTCTGGAGGCAGTAAATTGGTGCATGTATTTGCCAATTTTTGTACGATAGTGTGAGACGATTGTACATTGTATTGAAAGCTCTTGGATTAGAGTTTTGTATGATATTGTTTCATGATCCATGATATATAAATAATATATGATAGTGGGTTTTTTAGTTTTATGCTTTCCTTATAAAAACGTCTGTGTTATGTGTGATTGATCTTTCTTCATGATATTGTAATTGGCGATCGTGTTTTAAATTCCACAATATTTTTGTGGAATCGATTCTGTATTTAACAGTGGCATATAATTGTTAGACCAGGATAATCTAAGCAATACATAATTTGTATTAAATTTCTACACAAACGGTGTGAGGTCTAATTGGGACTTCACATTGGGGGGAGCCCCTTGATTGACGAATTTCTAGCCCCATGAACATATGTTTAGTTTATGGATTTCATTATCTAAATTGAATCCCAAATGTCATATTTTTCATCTTTGGAATCCCCATGTTATTTGACTAGAATTTTCCTATGCAACTTGAGCTATTCAAATACAATTGGTTTAGTGAACACCAATTAAAAAATAGGAAAAAATTATAATTAGTTTATTAAATCAATACTCTATTGATTTTGGAAAACTAAATGATGCTTCCATTTTGTAAGAATATCTAGAGGTCTATATAAGTATTTGAATATTCCTAATACCTACCATTTGTCTTCAAGTAATAAACTTATCTCTCTTATATTTTTCTTTTAGCTTTCATATCTTATTTTTAATCATAAGCTGTGAGGCAATAGTATGGCAAATTATTACTCTTCAACTAGAACTACATGTACCTACACTACTCTTAAGTAAAATGAAATTTAATAACCACTCACACGTATGTGTATTTAGATGTAGCCCTTAATGGAGGAACAATATGAACATATCCAAATAAATGTCCTACCTTGTATGCATGCAGAAGACACCCATATCCTATTCATATATCTTGTATGGCTTGCATATGGCCTATGCAACTTGCACATGGCTCATCAATTGTTGGGTGCTAGATTGGGTTTGCTAGAACATGTATGAGCTCATACTTAGGAAAGTATAAATGGTTTAGCTACCAACAATTTGAACATGGTTGAATTTCTAAATTCCATGTACAAAATTAAAAACTAAGCTCATTAATTGCAATAACTAGTTTCTAATGATCATAGATCTTAGAATGCAAAGAAATAGACTAAAGTGATTGTTAACGTTTGACTATTTAGTAATCATGGAAAACAAACTTTCAAGTAAATATAATGTATTATAGTTAAATTTATTCGTCATAGTAATCAAGTCAATTATTGGAAATACCAATAACTCAAGCACACCAATGAACATAGATATAAAGAAATTCCACTACACATATCACAACAATGAACATAGAGATAAATAAATTCCACTACACAAATACATTAAATTTTATATAGGGAAATGAAATTAAATTCACTTCATATATATATATATATATATATATATATATATATATATATTATTTTATTTTTTTATTTTAAGAAATTAATTATTTTTTCAAAAATTAATTAATTTTCATGTATAAAGTTCAATGTTTTGAGTGGACACTTCCCTCATGATTATAGATAATCAAACTTAATATTTTAAATGAAAAATAAATATAAAGAATTATGAAAAGACTAAGCTCTGAGAAAAAAATATTACCCTTGAAGTAAAGGAGATGATTTTAAGTAAATAAATGAAAAAATATTAATTTAAAGATAATAATAAACCCAAAAGAAATTAACTATTAAATTTGAATACACTAAAATTTATTTAAAATTATAATAAGTAAGAATTAAAAATGTTTAAGGAAATGTTTTTTTTAATAATTTATGATGACTAATTTTCCACACCTTTCTCTAAAAAATAGCCTACTAACCATTTACCCAAATTTTATAATATAAAATAATTTTAACTTAAAAATCTCTAAAATTTTATGGAGAATATATAAAATCATTAGAAATTTGAATATTTTCACAAAAATATTGCTAAACTTTTTGCACTTTACATATTAGAGTCTAATAATAATATTAGTGGAGGTTTCTATACTTTAAATAAATTTCCATTCGTAAATTTTTCTCTAGGAAGCTTCCATGGTTATGAAGAGAATAACTTTATAAAAAATAATAAGAAGATTAATTATTTAAAGAGAATGGGAGAAAACAAGAAAGGGTTAGGGGCCATGGAAGAAATATAATGTTACTATGAGAAAAAGAAATTGAACCAAGGAGTCTTAGTGAATGAGGCCATGAATAATGAATTTATAGGACTAGCTAGGTTCATAATATTATTCTCTATTAAAATTATTGGGGTGTTTTTCAAATAAATGTGCTCTTTAGATATAAAGGAATGATTGAAAATAGCATATTTAGATACATAGTTGTGGGATTTAAATAACATGAGAGTTTGGACAATGTATGGATTTCCAAAGGAGTAAGGGATTTGGTAAACTTGTGAGTCTAGCTCCTAGGTTCAATCTTATCATTGGTAGCTAAGAGTTTTGGAGGGTTAAAAGAGATCTTTGATATTCTTTTTTGCTAGAAATTTTGAGATATGAGTGATGTTGCCTTGGATATAGGGTAGATAAATGACATTTGTAAGTGGTGAGGAGTGGGATTCCAGAATAAGTAAAATTATTTGTTGATTTGGGAGATAGAATAACAATTGGCCACAAGGACATTTGTCAATGAGTTATTTCCTTCTTTAGAAACTAAGGGATGGAGATAATTGAATAGCTCAAGTAATGAGAGTTTTTAACACAACACAGTTTTTGGTTGGATGATGATGGGATTTCGCATGGAGACATCAATTAGTATGGATATTTTTCCTATAATCTTGGTGAGAAAGGGTCGTTAGGAAGAGAATATATAAGATTATTACGGAAGGGAAGAAATTGTCATTTTCTGCATCCATTGTAAATTGAATATAGGGGGAAAGGGTATTAGGATGGTTGAAAAAAATAGTCGAGGGAGGCATGACCATGAAACCAAGGTCATTGAAAAATAAATACCAAAATTAAGGTTTGAGATACCAAGGGTTTAAGGCCAAGGTCTAAAAATGTCGTATGAAAATGTTGGCAACCATTCGAGATAATGAAAATCCCATGGTTGTACATTTTGTTTGTACATGACACTCTTTAAATGTCAAGAACCCATAGTTTAGATAGATTAAAGAAGGTTAAAGGTTTGAGAGTCAACAAATTTAGATATCAATTTAACAACTTTAGAAAAAAAAAAAAAAAACATAATGTCTTGATCAAAAAGGATATGAAGATTCATTATTTTATGAATAAAATTAAAGGAGTCCTTGATGAAGGATGAAAATTTTCAAATAAAGAATTGAAGTTTGTTATCTAGTTAGAAATGAAGACATAATTAAGTGCTCTAAATAAGCCCATACAACTTGGGATCCTATTCCAAATGGTGTGAGGTTTAATTGGGGCTTCACATCGGGGGGACCACCTTGTTTGACGAATTTCCAACACCATCAACATATGTTTAGTTTATGGATTTCATTATCCAGATTGAATCCCAACTGTCATATTTTTCATCTTCGGAATCACCATGTTATTTGACTAGAATTGTCCTATGCAACTTGAGCTATTCCTACACTATTAGGTTAGTGAACACCAATGAAAAAATATGAAGAAATTATAATTAGTTTATTAACTCAATACTCTATTTATTTTGGAAAACTTAATGATGCTTCCACTTTGTAAGAATATCTAGGTATATATAAGTATTTGAATATTCTTAATACCTACCATTTGTCTTCAAGTAATAAAAGTATCTTTCTTACATTTTTCTTTTAGCTTTCATATCTTATTTTTTAATCATTAGTGGTGAGGGAATAGTATGGCCAATTATTACTCTTCAACTGGAACTACATGTACTTACACTACTCTTAAATAAAATGCAACTTAACAACCACCCACACATGTGTATTTAGATGTAGCCCTTAGTGGAGGAACAATATGAACATATCCAAGGAAACATCCTACTGTGTATGCATGTAGAAGACACCCATATCCTATGCATATAACTTGTATGGCTTGCATATGGCCTATGCAACTTGCACATGGCTCAATCAATTGTTGGGTGCAAGATTTGGTTTGCTAGAATGTGTATGACCTCATACTTAGGAAAGTACAAATGGTTTAGCTGCCAACAACTTGAACATGGCAAAATTTCTAAATTCCATGTACAAAATTTAAAACTAAGCTAATTAATTGCAATAGCTAGTTTCTAATGACCATAGATCTTAGAATGCAAAAACTAGACTAATGTGATTATTAAAATTTTTACTATTTACTAATCATGGAAAACAAACTTTTAAGTGAATATAATGTATTATAGGTAAATTTATTTGTCATAGTAATCAATTCAATTATTGGAAATACCAATTACTCAAGCACAACAATGAACATAGATATAAAGAAATTCCACTACACATATTACAACAATGAACATAGACATAAAGAAATTCTACTGCACAAATACATTAAATTTTATATAGGGAAATGAAATTAAATTCATTTCATACATACATACATACATACATTCTTTTAACGTAATTTATTTTTATTTTAAAAAATTAATTATTTTTTCAAAAATTAATTAATTTTCATGTATAAAGTTCAATGTTTTGAGTGGACACTTCCCTCATGATTATAGATAATCAAACTTAATGCTTGAAATGAAAAATAAATATATAAGAATTATGAAAAGAGTAACCATTGAGAAAAACAAATATTACTCTTGAAATAGAGGAGGTGATTTTAAGTAAATAGATGAAAAATTATTAATTTAAAGATAATAATAAACTCAAAAGAAATTGACTACTAAATTTGAATACGCTAAAATTTATTTAAAAATATAATAAGTAAGAATTAAAAATGTTGAAGGAAATAATTTTTTTTAACAATTCATTATGACTAAGTTTCCACACCTTTCTCTAAAAAATAGCCTACAAACCATTTACCCAAATTTTATAATATAACATGATTTTAACTTAAAAATCTCTAAAATTTTATGGAGAATATATAAAATCATTAGAATTTTGAATATTTTTCAAAAATATTGCTAAACATTTTGCACTTTACATATTAGATAAGATTAGTGGAGGTTTCTACACTTTAAATAAATTTCCATGCTTAAATTTTTCTCCATGAAACTCCCATGGTTATGAAGAGAATAACTTTATAAAAGGATAATAGGAATATTAATTAATTAAAGAGAATGGGAGAAAACAAGAAAGGGTTAGGGGTGAGGGAAGAAATATAATGTTCCCATGAGAAAAAAAAATTGAAGCAAGGAGTCTTAGTGATTGAGGCCATGATAATGAATTTCTATGACTAGCTAAGTTCATAGTATTATTCTCTATTAAAATTATGGGGTGTTTTTGAAATAAATGTGCTATATATATATATATATATATATATATATATATATATAAGATTGATTGAAAATAGCATACTTAGATACATAGTTGTGGGATTGGAATAACATGAGAGTTTGGACAATGTATGGATTTCCAAAAGAGTAAGGGATTTGGTAAACTTGTGAGTCTAGCCGCTAGGGTCAATCTTGTCATTGGCACCTAAAAGTTTTGGAGGGTTTAAAGAGAGCTCTGATATTCTTTTTTGCTAGAAATTTTGAGATATGAGTGATGTTGCCTTGGATATAGGGTAGATAAATGACATTTCTAAGTGGTAAGGAGTGAGTTTCCAGACTAAGTAAAATGCTTTGTTGATTTGGGAGATAGAATAACAATTGACCACAAGGATATTTTTCAATGGGATCTTTCCTTCTCTAGAAACTAAGGGATGGAGATAATTGAATAGCTCAACACAACATATTTTTGGGTTGGATGATGATGGGATTTAGCATGGAGACATCAATTAGTATGTATCGAGAAAGGGCCATTAGGAAGAGAGGATATAAGAATATTAAGGAAGGGAAGAGAATTTTCATTCTGTATCCATTGTAAATTGAATATAGGGGGAAAGGGTATTAAGATGGTTGAAAAAAATAGACGAGGGAGGCATGGCCATGAAACCAAGGTCATTGAAAAATCAATACCAAAATTTAGGTTTGAGATACCAAGAGTTTAAGGCCAAGGTCTCATAATGTCGCATGAAAATGTTGGCAACCACTTGAGATAATGAATATCCCATGGTTATAACTTTTGTTTGTACATAACACACACTTTAAATGTGAAAAACCCATAGTTTAGATAGATTTCAAGAAGGTTAAAGGTTTTAGGGTCAACAAATTTAGATATCAAGTTAAAAAATTTAGGAATACAAATTTTAGGGAATAAAAAAACATAATGTCTTGATCATAGAGGACCTGAGAATTCATTATTTTCTGAATAAAATTAGAGGAGTCCTTGATAAAAGATGAAAATTTTCAAATAAAAAATTGAAGCTTGTTATCTAGTTAGAAATGAAGGCATAATAAAGTGCTAAAAAAAATGTCATTTTATGAATTTTCAATTATTATTAAAACTTTTGAAGTTAAAATTATAAGACTATTTTAAACATTAAAATATTTTTTTTATATAACATTAAAAACCAAAATAATTTAATAATAATATATAATCACTGTACTATAATTTTAAAATAATAATATTGAAAATATCACTAAAATAAAAAATAAACTGAAATTCCCCATTCATCTTGAGTATGTTTAACTTAAATGATTTGGAATGATTTCACATTCTTATTGAATTTCCTCCTCAGCTTCGTGTGTAGATGGATTGTGAAACCAAAAAGGAAAAACCCTCCATGTTAAAATTTAATTTTATTCCATTAATTAATTATTCAAATTATATTTTACCCCTTATTTAATTCATAGTACTTTCGTTCCCGTTGACAAATAATTTAATCTAATAATTTTTTTTATTTCTGCAACGCACCTTAATATTTGCAAAATCTAAACAACATCTCGT
Organism: Pinus albicaulis; assembly: GCA_034641835.2. Classification (NCBI taxonomy): domain Eukaryota; kingdom Viridiplantae; phylum Streptophyta; class Pinopsida; order Pinales; family Pinaceae; genus Pinus; species Pinus albicaulis. The sequence goes on from CM076584.1 coordinate 1,116,534,472, forward strand.
GACAATAATGAATACTGTATATTCAACAACTTTTATCATTATATCGATCGGATCAATTATCAATATTTCACCATTACCAAAGCACGAGCTTCTCGTGGGCACAGTCCTTTATGAACGGATCACACTTTACAGAGTTCAGATACCGTGAACTGCTGCAGATAACAATGAGCCATTTGTCAATAACAAATCTTAAAAGTCATCATATTTGATATGGGCTCATAATGAATTAATGATTATCAATATTTTTGGAGTTATAGTTATATTAAAGTATAAGGCAGTATATGTCACAATTAGATTTATGTAAGTTTAGCATATATTGCATTAATAAAGTTGTAGTTCTAGAAATATTGGTTGTCATATATTCATGTATATATAGTCATAAATAAACAAATATAATGTGTATCAAAGACATCTTAATTTTTTTTCAAAATATCTAAAAAAAATTAATCACTTCTACTTTATAGTTAGCTATTAGTTTTTACTAGTTAGTTTAAGTAAACTTTAAATTTAGAAATAGTTATTTCATTATTGAATTTTAACACTTACGAATGGTATGGACTAATTTGTGGGATTCACTTTTGGATCACTCAAAAGATAATGATAATGGTTTGGAAGTTAACTAAAGCTTGGTGTTTTGGTGTTAATCAAAATTTCAAAATGGTATAGGTTTGAATCCCAAATTTGGATTGGATAGGGACTGTTGAATTTTCACACTTACCTCATCGACAATTCATCAAATAGACTAAGCACCACCAAATAATCCACATTAAACCCACTAAAAAATAATAACAATGATTTGGAGTTTTACTGATGCTGATTTTCATGTACCATAAACTGAGTAATATCAATGATTTGGAGCTTTACTAATGCTGGTAAATTTTCTTGTACCATAAACTTCAACCATCATAATTAATATTTTAAATCTTTTGGGGGTCTATTTAACTTAATCGTATTCTCAGATTAAAAAAAATCAATCAATTAGAAATAGTTTTATTGTGATATTGAATTGTCTTATTCTAAAATACTAACAACTATAGCAATTTGGTTTTCTCCTATGTTCATCAATTTAGCAAATTATGTGCAGACATGCACAATGGAAGCAAAGGCTCTTCAAGTAATTTACTCGACCCTTTAACTAAGGCTTGGAAGTTGAATTCGAGATTCGAGGTAACCCAGAAGGGTTAATTTATTAGCTTTACATGATACTGATCATCATCACCCACCAAGGACAATTTTTTTTTTTTATGGGCTATAGCCATAGAACTGCAATGAAATCTGTTTATTAATTTCCTCTAGATTTCAACTGATCATGTCATCCCCAAACTGTGACCCAAATGAAATATACTGGAAATGGTCACTAATACTAACTGAGAAGCTTGTTTCCTGGGGGTAATCGCAGTGAAACAGATCATCCATCTCGGGAGAATAGTTAAACCAGAGGAGAGAATCCAAGCAAGTATTGTAAGGCGCAGCGGAAAAATCAGGGCACTGTTCTCTGCCTAGTGAATTTATGTCATCATTTTGTTCCACAAACCCAGTCTCTTGTGCAGTGCACTGCCCAATTTCCTCCGGCTGAGGTACTCCACATGGATTTGTCTGAGCAATATCCAACGGCTCTAAATGCGGTGTATTGTCTTTTTCAACTGTGGTACTTCGGTCGCTGTCGCTGTTGCTTTCCGGTGAGGGTAACTGAATATCTGAGCGAGCTTCTTCAGGGGCAGTGGTGGAACCCATTGGCGATCTGAGGCGCGGAGTGAACTTGAAATTGGGAGATTCAGGGTTGAGATGTACTGCAGCATTGTTGTCCATGGAGATTCGTGGACTTGCCTTAGCAATCTGCCTCAGAGCCAGTGAGCGTGCAAGGTTGTCGCCAGTGTTGCCTAGCTTCTTGCTCAAACGAGTATTCCAGTAATTCTTTACCTCGTTGTCTGTTCTTCCCGGCACTCGACCGGCGATCAATGACCATCTGCAGTAATAAACACCAAAAGAGTAAGGAATGGACGTGAGCGTGTAGGGAATAGGGAATCTCCACAATTATGTTATATTAGTAAATGTGATTGATATATGTTAATTGGGGTTATGTTGGTTGGTCTAGTGAACACGATAAAAGTATGTCAGATAGATAGTAGTAAGTAGTGGAAGTGAATCTTGTAGGAAATAAGCATAATCATATTAGTAAATGTAATTGATATATATTAATTGAGGTTATGTTCTGTGGTTGGGTAGAATATGTCAATTGGGGTTATGTCCAGTGGTTGAACAGAATGTTTGTTATCTACCGCACCCAAATATTATTGTATTGGCTCTGATTTTAGCCCTCAAGAGTTATGTCCAGTGATTGAGCAGAATGCTTGTTATCTCTTTCTCAAATTTAATTCTCTAACATAATAATGAGAAATATCGTTGTATGGTCTCTAACTTTAACTCTCTTGAAATTAAAATTGATATATGTTTATAAATAATCCATTTGATACATGTTTATAGATAATTGATATATATTTATGGCCAATACATTTAAACTTCAATTAAATAAGGCAATTACCAAAATCAAAAACAAAAATGAAAATCTAAGTCAAAAAGTGTGGAATGCTTCAATTGAGTAAGGCAATAAACCAAAATAAATGTAAATCAAAACTTGTAAAGCCTCAAGCCACCAGTGAAATGCTTGGCAAAAGAAATGGAGGGACAATATACAGCTTTGGTTTCACTTTTTATTAATACTAATACTAGTAGGTAGAGCTTGTAAATATAGTAAATGTGAAAATATAAATATGATAAATTTAGAGATGCAAAAAGGTTAGTTAGTTGATATAGGTTTATAGATCATTTATTTCAAGTTCAATTAAATAAGACAATCAACCAAAATCAAAACCAAAGATGGAAACTTAAATCAAAAAGTGTGGAATGCTTTAATTGAATAAGAGAATAAACCAAAATCAAAACTAGAAACAGAAATCTAAATAAAAACGTGTAAAGCCTAAAGCCACAGATGAAATGATTGGCAAAAGAAATGGATGGACAATATACTGTTTTCATTCCACTGGTTATTAACATTAATACAAATAGGTAGAACTAGTTATAAATACAGTATGGAATGCTTGGAAAAAGAAATGGATGGACAATATATTGTTTTCATTCCGCTTGTTATTAACAAAACTAGTTATAAATACACTAAAATGTGAAAATATAACCATAAATTTAGAAATACAATAAAATGATTAGTAAAATTTCCATACAACACCTATAAGCATAATTACCTGTTACCGAGCAGATTATGGAGTCTTATAATAAGCTCTTCTTCATCTGCTGAAATGTGCCCACGTTTAACATTTGGGCGGAGATGGTTCATCCAACGCAATCTGCAACTCTTTCCACGGCGCATCAGACCTGCAGGGAACAGGTACACACAGTGTCAGTTCACAATGGAGCAAAATAATATCTTTATACCACAATACAACTCTAAGGTTTAATATTAATCCAGTGTTGTATAATGTACTGTGGGTGTGTGTTTTTAATTGAGGTTTATTTTGTATGGTTAGGTAGAATGATTATTAAGTTTTGTTAATTATTAGTGTAATAGATTCAAACATGAGAAAAAACTGACCAACTTTACACTTGCTTTCCAGCTAAGAGAGAAGCAGATTTCTTTTCTTATTTGGAAAAAAAAATATAGTGCACCATGGAACAAACTCTCCTAGTTTTACCCCGTTATAATTCCAAATTTATTCCAACAGATCGGAATTCTTTGGGACTGAAACAACCTGAGAAACTGTGCTAAACGCCTTTGATAACTATGAAGGGTTTTGAAAATTTGGAATGCTGTGTTAGTTCAAGATGCTAAGCAGAGCAAAAATGATACCTGCATTTTGGGGCAGAGTACTCCAACGTCCCACACCATTAGCTTCTATGTACGTCTTCAAAATCCTGTCTTCCTCTGGAGTCCAAGAACCTCGATGGAGCGCTCCATCTGAGGGTTTTGACAGACCCTTTGTTCGCTTCATGATTGAACAGAACAGAACAGTCTTTAAGCTCGAGTATCAATGGAAGTAAAAGCTGTGCAGATCCAGATCTGAGGAAAATGTGCTCAATTTTCTGCCCCCATAAACCCACACAGGGCAAAGGGACTTTATAGGTAAAAAAAAATAAAATACACAAGACTAGTGAATGTTGCAGAGAATGGTAGTTGAGAATAATTTGAGTGTGTGGAGGCACAGTACTGGTTTAGATTTTTCAAACACGACATCATGTGGAGGCCATTAACATTGAGATCCAAGGAGACTAGCTACTGCTGTTACACTTAGTGGCGAGTGGGAAAGAATCTTTGATCTGTGAAAACGATGTAATAGACATTGGGCCGTATTGCCACATAAGCTCTGCCCCTCATTGAGCTTTCATGCTTTGTCACACCTGTACCAATTTTTCTCGCACGGGGCGTCCTCATCTTCATGATCAAGTAACATTTACGAAATCACGTGATCAGCAGGTATCTCGAGAATATATAGGACAATGATCACTCTTAAAATTTTACTTTTTTACAACTATACAGCACTCCTGCCGCTATGTACTAGGAGCAAACAGTGTAGAGGAAAGCAAAAAAAGAAAGAAAAGGGAAGATTCTTTTTCAGTGTCAGATAAGAATTATACTATGCTGTCTGGTTGTAGAGATTGGCACCGGGAAATCTATGTTAATTATGTTCTGTGTCAGGATTTCGTTACCCCCTGATTGTCAATGAGAACTAAGTCTGACTTTCTGGTGGGAATTATGGTACAAGGTTGGATTATGGATAGGGTTTGGATTAAATGATTATGGATATCCAATGGATAACCAATGGTTATTTGGTCAGGTTACTCACAACATTTTTATATGTCTAAAGTATGTTTTAAAATTGGGCTAGTAAGAGCTTGTTTTTCTTGGACATAAGGAAACAAGTTAAAGGTCCAAGACCCAAAGACATATGATAGGAGGGAATGCCTTCATTGTCTTCTTCCTTATTGGCCGCTAGGTGGTAATTCCAAGTGATATGGTTTTCCTTGAATAATGGTGAGGCATCTTAGAGGTATGAAAGCCTTCCTCCTCTAGGGTTTTTTGAATAGTGGCGATGAGCTGCCAATGATGGTTGTCCTACCTTCCTCCTCTAGGGTGTGTGGTTTTCCTTGAATAATGGTGATGAACAACCAATGATGGTTGTCCTCACTACGGGCTTGACAATTGAGTTACTATAGGTTTTTCCCACTATATATATACTATTGGGATGCATGCTACCTTATGTTCAAAACTGATTAAATGTTTTGTAACATTTTAAAATGATACCAAAAAACTAAATCCTATCTAGCTTGTAAGTGGCAACTTTGCTATTTCTCAAATAAAAAGAAAATACAAAAAAAATAAACATTTAAGTACATAAAGAAAAGATAAACATTTAACTTCAGGGAGAATCTAGTGCCTCAATGTCCTTGTATGAAATGTTGAATTTCAGATTTCTTTGCTAACTTAAATAACCTGTCATTAATTTTTCTAATTTGTCTTTAAATTTCATCCACACATAGGAGAATTTCCTATTGGGTTTGTGAGCTCTCCATGAGTGCCTTTCCCACAATAGTTTTGAACTACCAATATAGGTTCATAATCTACATGTAATGAGTTTGTCTTCTATGAGTATTTCTAGCCTTGGGAGTCTGGCTGCTTACTTGTTTCTAAATTTTAGTGTGAGAAGCAAACCATCTATTTACCCTACCTTGTTCCCATTTCCCCATGAATTTCCATAAGGATGTTGGTTGAATTGGTTAATGTTGAGTGCTCTACTTTAGAATGAGCCCTTAGAGAAGGGGAGGGCTCAATATATTGATGGCCCCTATATTCAGAGGGATGGTGAAACCACGACATGGTGTGTAAGGGCAGGGGGTGAAGAGACAAGGGACAAAAGGTTGACATGACTAGAGGAATTAAAACCAACCTACAACCACCAATATATATAAGACCTGGAGGGACCACAACTCAACCATCTTGCTATCAATAATACACATATGCCACAATCCAACCAAGGTCCCAATTAAAGGAAAATAGACTCTCAACCTTGCCCACTATGATCTAGGTAGATATGGGTGGCCACCCGCCTATCCCACTTGGACCTCCACCATTGTTTCTCTCATTTTTTTAGTTTCCTTAATTGTAGCACAATTTACTATCTTTGGTAGTTTTTCAGGCCTTAAAATTTCAGAGCTGTTTTGAGAGACTAAAGATGTTTTTAGGGAAAATGGAGATACTAGAAGAGTCCAAAATCATTTTACTTGACTGTTTTCAGCCTCCTCTTCAAGATCTTCGAAACTAGGTATTATGATAGGCAAACAGACATCACATACCAAAGTTACGACCCCGGGAAGTTGACATTCCAACTTACACCAATGGGGCCCACAAGCTTTTGGCGCTTCATCTCCTTGGGTTAGGTTTTTGGTTTTTTAGGGTTTCTCATTGTTTCTCAATGATAAAAAGGCCACCGAGCCTCATTGTAACAAAGTTCATAGACATGTAGCCATCACATCTCTTTTTAGATATAAGATACCATCGCCTGAGCTAGTTTATTTCCATTATGTTTGTAAACATATTTTAGTTCTTTGATATTAATGAAATAAAGTGTTATTTTCATTGCATATCTGTATTTATGGTTATATCTATACACTATTGCGTTCCTGTCTAAGTTTGGATCAGTGATATCAGAGCAGTTTGTTGTTTCTCTGTTTTTCTTTGCATGTCCCCACCAATGTCAGGGTATAAGGAATTAGGGATCGAACGGGTTGAACCTTTGCAAGACCAACCTCGCAAACCCTGATGACCTTGCATGGAGGAAGAAAAGAAAGACGAGGGAGCAGGAGATCCTTTCAAAATATTGCTCGAAGACGCCCTCGAGCAACAGAGGAATGCGATGATGGACAACTTTGCCTAGATCCTTCGGTGGATGCCCATAGGTGACGCATCATTGTCTGAAATTCACTTTGGAGGCGACACTCCCTTCAAGGTGCAAGTCAGCTTTGACATTCCCATATTTAAAGGCTAGATAGATTCAGACACCGTAGATAGAAGGTTAAATCTGTTAGAAGGATATTTTTCAGTTCATGGTTTTTCCAATAGGGAAAATATTAATTTTGCGCTCCTCAATGTCGGCCCCATGTCAAGGACTAGTGGGAAACCTACTGCAAATAGAGGGACGAGAGAAAACCCTCACTGTTTTCAGTAGAACCCACTTGAAATTCTTTCTAAGATGCCATCAAGGAACAATATTACCCCGTGGGGAGTTATGAGGACAAGTACATACAATGGACTACGTTGTGGTAGCAAAGGGATCAAGATGTGCATGAGCTGATGAATCTAATCCATACCCTGCACACAAAGTTGGGTATCAAATATTCGAAGAAACATCTGATGCTTAAGTACCGCAGTTGTTTGCACATATAAATTCATGAGGAAATGGAGTTCCTCGACATCTCCGTGCTTGGTGCATCATATATATATACTGCTAAGATCAAGCAAAAAATTAAACAAAAGGTGCGAGACTTTGGTTCTATGAATTTGAAGCAAGGGAAAGGTGCCCCCAAACTGCATAACAAAGGAGAAATCCAAGGCGAGGTGACCCAAGACAACCCGTCAAAGCCGCAAGAAAAGAAAAACACCATGAAGAAAAAGAAGGACACGAGAAAGTGGTGTGAGTTCCAAAAGAGCCCCACTCACAACACAAGTGAGTGTCGGGCCAACTAGTCACTGGTGACTGAGCTAAAGGCTTTCAAATCAAATGTCCACTTCGACTCTGAGTCAGAACCTAAAAAGGGTAACGAAAAAAAGAATAATATTATTGATGCGGAGCCAAGTGCCACTGCTGCCACCACCAAGATCCACAAGGATGAGCTCGAAGATCCATAGGAGGAGGAGCACCTCTTCCACTCCCAGATATGGGTGAAGGGTTCTCTGCTATAGCTCATTTTTTACAACGAAAGCCAAAAGAACCTCATTTCAGTAGAGGTCATGAAGCGGTTGGGCCTAACAACCACATCACACCCACATATGTATACCATTGGGTGGCTTCACCAAGGATGAGATCTCCACAACAGCCAACAATGTCGCCTTCCCTACAATATCAAACCCTTCACAGATGAGGTACTGTGCGATCTTTCTCCTCTTGAAGTTTTTGATGTATTATTATGCCAAACATACTTTTGGAAGCAACATGCTCTGTATGAGTCTAGGCCTCACACTGTTATGATTATTTTGGGTAATAAGTTGTACAGGATACCAGAGGTAGCATCGTCTACTGCCATCTCTTTGATCACTGTGAAGAAATGCAGTAAGCTCATTTTCCAAACCGGAAAAATTGTTTTCCTTATGATTCACCCTTAGGGCAAGAAGAATATTTTGGCCAAGACCTCCAGACATGAATTCTCTGCATGAAAAAATAGATGGTCAAGGTCATGGAGGAGTACAGGGACATCTCCACCTCACCCACAGGGGTACCTCTACATTATCACGTCAAGAAATCCATTGCCAATGACCCCAAGTGCGCCGCTTCCCAATGGAATGATATATTGACGCTTTGTTCTGGAGAATGATGAAATCAAGAGGAAGATTTAGGAGTTGTTGCAGAAAGGGCACATCAAACCAAGTTCATCACCCTGTGGGATCCCGATCATGTTGGTACAGAAGAAGGATGAGACCTGTAGAATCTATATTGACTATGAGGCATTGAACAATATCATTGTCCAAAATAGGCATCCAATCCCACAGATTGATGACCTTTTGGAACAACTCAAAGGGGCCAAATATTTTAGCAAGATCGACTTGAAGTTCGGGTATCACGAGGTACCAATCAAGCCCCCTGATGTGTGGAAAACTTCCTTCAAATCCAAGGAGGGCCTTTTCGAATGACTGTTCAAGCCATTCAGATTGAAGAATGCTCTTGAAACCTTCATGAGGCTTATGGACGACATCTTGCGACCCTTCACTAACTCAATCATGGTGGTGTATTTGGATGACATCCTGATCTTCAGCTAGGGTTGGAAAGAGCACCTCCACCATATTCGGCAAGTCCTCCAAACTCTGCAACAACATAAGTTGTGTGACAATTTGGATAAATTCACTTTTGGTATGACCTAGGTTCAATCGCTGGGGTACATCATTGATGAGTGGGGTGTGCACGTGGACCCAACCAAGATACAAGTCATTCAATATTGGCCAACCCCAACCACTCTAACAGAGCTCCACAACTTTCTAGGTCTTTCCAATTTCTATTGCAGGTTCGTGTTGGGGTTTTATCATATCACTTAGCCGTTGAGTCAAGTCACCAAGGGCAGCGCGAAAGAAAAATTATTTTGGTTCGAATCCCAACAGAAGGTGTTTTCCGAGTTGAAACATCGCTCTCTTCTGCACCCATGCTCACATTACCAAACCTGCAACAAAATTTTGAGATCGAGATAGATGCTTCTAAATATGCTATTGGTGCAGTTCTTACTCAACAGGGGAATCCAGTGGAATATCATAGTGAGAAACTCTCAGACATAGTCTGAAAGTATCCCACCTATGAAAAAGGGATGTATTCCTTTGTGTAGGCCTGCTGTTAATGGAAGCATTACATTTTGGGGAAGGAAACAATCATCCACATGGACCACCGACCCATGCAGTTTATACAAACACAAGGGAAGTTGCAGAACGATCACCACCAGAAATGGTCTACATACTTGCTACAATTACACTTGAACATTAAGTACAAGAATGGAAGCACCAATAATGTTGCAGACTACCTCAGTCGACCACCGGCCATGGCACTGACTATTGTGCTCAACTCTTGTGGGCACGAGACTTGAGAGTGGCCACATTTGTACAAGAGCGATATAGAATTCGACAACACACATCAGTCACTCCTGGAAGGCAAGAAAGTTCCAAATTTTCACCCCTAGGATACATTGTTATGTCACCTAAGACACCTATGTGTTCCTTCAAGTGAGCGTGCCAAGATGATTTGGGGGGTGCACTACAGTTGGGTCATTGGACACTTTAGAGTAGAGAAAACATTGTTAGTGCTACAGAAGTATTTTTATTGGCCGAAGCTTCGACATGATGTTGGGAAGTACATCAAATCCTGCACTACTTGTTCCATTTCCAAACTGACCATCAAGAAACAAGGCCTATATACTCCTATTCCTATTCCTAGTCGACCTTGGGAATCCATATCCATGGATTACATGTCGAGCCTCCCTTCAACTAAGCATGGCAACAATTTTATTTTCGTGGTCATCGACAGATTCTCTAAGATGACCATTCTGGCGTCCTGTAAGAAGAGTATCACAACAAAAGCCACTGCTAAGCTCTTCTTTGAATGAGTGTGGGTACACTTTGGGGTCCCTCACTCCATTATCTCAGATCAATACAATAGGTTCCTAAGTACATTTTGGTCAAGTATCTAGTTGATGCTAGGTACCAAGATCACTAAGTCCACAACTTTCCACCCCCAAACTGAAGGCCAAACAAAGGTCGTCAACAAGATGGCCATACACATTCTGTGCATGTACAACTCGAAGCATCCTTGCACATGGGATGAAAGCCTACCTTATGTCTAGTACAACTACAACAAGGATCTCCATAGCTCAACTGGACGCAACCCATTTCAGGTGGGGCTGTGATTCCAACAAATATGTCCTATTGATGTGGCCATACCATTTGCAACTACTTAGGCAACTTCAACCCATGTCTAGTCTGAAACCGAAAGGGATAAAAACTTCATTGAGTGAATCCAGCACATCTTCCAGCAGGTACATGACATATTGGACATTTCCAATGCTAAGTACAAGCAACGACATGATCAATATTGGGTGCCGCACAAGTTCCAGGTGGGCGAAAAAGTTTGGCTACATTTGAAAAAGGAGTTCCTCGCTGGGCTCCACTGTAAGCTTCAACTATTCTGATATGGGCCATACACCATCACCAAGGTTTTAGGAGACAATGCTTTCGATCTCACCATTCCACCATTCCTTGTCCTACACCCAGTGTTCAATGTGGACCGCCTTCGACCATACTTTCCACCAATACTGGACACATCCGACATTACAAAAACCTCACAACTTCTGAGCTAAACCCCGACTGCATGGAACATGCCATAACTGATCGGATCATAAAAAAAAATATCAAGAACATTCACCAGTAGAATAGCCAATGGTATCAGGTTGTCAAAGCTGGCAAAATCTTGCACCAAGGAAAATGGCTCACTAGGGACAAAGTTTAGTAGAAGTTTCCCCATCTCATGGAGGCACTCAACACAATGTGGACCATTACTTCCTAAGGGGGGAGGACTGATCCAGGTGGATATTTGTGGCCACCCGCCTATTACACTTGGACCCCCACCATTGTTTCTTTCAGTTTTTCAGTTTCCTTTATTATAACACAATTTACTATTTTTGGCAGTTTTTTCGGGTCCTAAACTTTCCGATCCGTTTTGAGGGACTAAAATATGTTTTAGGGAAAACAAAGAGTCTGGAAAAGTACCAATTGAATTTATTGATTCTATTATGGACTCCTCTTTTAGATATTCGAAAAGAGGTATTATGATAGCCAAACAGAGATCGTATGCCAAAGTTACGACCCCGGGAAGTTGATGTTCCAACTTACCCCAACGGGGCCCAAAAGCTTTTGGTGCTTCATCTCCTAGGGTTAGTTTTTTGGATGTTTAGGGATTCTCATTGTTTCTCAATGATAAAAAGGCTACTGAGCCTCATTATAACATAGTTCAGAAGCATGTAGTCCCCACATCGCTTCTCAGTTTATTTCCATTATGTTTGTAAGCATATTTCAGTTCTTTTATATTAATGAAATGAAGTGTTATTTCCACTTCATCACTGTATTTGTGGTTATATCTATATTTTGTTGTATTTTTTTCTAAGTTTGAATCAGTGGTATCACAGTGGTCTTCTCTTTCTCTGTTTTTCTTTCCATGTCCCCAACGAGGTCAGGGTATAAGGAGTTATGAATCAAACTATTTGAACTTTTGCAAGACCAACCTCGCAAACCCCAACAACCTCCCATGGCGGAAGAAAATAAAGACAAGGGAGTAGGAGATCCTTTCAAAATATTGCTCGAAGAAGCCCTCGAGCGACAAAGGAACATGATGATGGAAAAATTTGTTCAGATTATTTGGCGGATGACCACATGCGACGCATCATTGTCCGGTAGTCACTCTGGAGGGACCATTCCCTTCTTTAAGGTGCAATTCCACTTTGACATTCCCATATTTGAAGGCTAGATAGATGCAAATGCCATAGATAGATGGTTAATTCTGTTGGAAGGATATTTTTTAGATCATTTTTTTTCCAATAGGGAAAATATTACTTTTGCTCTCCTCAAAATCGCCCCCCCATGTCAAGGACTAGTGGGAAAACTGTTGCGAACATAGGGACGAGAGAGAACCCTCACTATTTTTAGTATAACCCACTTGGAATTATTTCCAATATGCCATCAAGGAACAATATTACCCCATGGGGAGCTATGAGGACAAGTACATACAATGGAACACACTACGTCATCAAAGGGATCAAGATGTGCATGAGCTGATAAATCTATTCCATACCCTGCGCACAAAGTTGGGTATCAAATATTTAGAGAAACATCTAGTGCTTAAGTATCGTAGTTGTTTGCACAAATACATTAAGGAGGAAATGGAGTTCCTCAACTTCTCCTCACTTGGTGCAACATATCGATATGCTACTAAGAGCGAGAAAAATTTTTAACAGAAAAAGTGAGACTTTGGATCTGCGAATTTAAAGCAAGGGAAAGGCGCCCCCAAACTGCAGAACAAAGGACAAAGACAAGGCGGGGCAACCCAAGACAACCCGCTGAAGATGCAAGAAAAGAACAACACCATGAAGACAAAGAAGCACACAAGAAAGTTGTGTGAGTTCCATAAGAGCCCCACTCACAACACAAGTGAATGTCGGGCCAAGCAATCACTGGTGGCCAGGTCAAAGGCTTCCGAATCATATGCATGCTCCGAATCTGAGTCATAACCCGATAGGGGGAATGATAAAGGGAAGCAGATTATTGTTCCAGAGCCCAGTTCCACCGTTGCCAACCCCAAGATCCAGAAGGATGAGCTCGAAGATCTAGAGGAGGGGGAGCGCCTCTTCCACTTCTAGATGTGGGTGAAGGGTTCTTCTCTACAGTTCATTTTTGACAACGAAAGCCAAACTAAGCTCATTTCAACAAAGGTCATGAAGCGACTGGGGCTACCGACCACAACACACCCAATGTCGTACACCATCTGGTGGCTTCAGCAAGGACGGAATATCTGCGTCAACTAGTAGTGTCGCCTTCCCTACAACATCAAGCCCTTCACAGATGAGGAACTATGTGATGTTTCTCCTCTTAAATTTTGTGATGTATTATTAGGCTAACCATACTTGTGGAAGTGACATGATATGTATGAGTCTAGGCCTCGAACGTTTATTATTACTTTGGGAAATAAGTTGTACATGGTATCAGAGGTTGCATCACCTACCACCATCTCTTTAATCACTGCTAAGAAATGTAGTAAGCTCCTTTCCTAGACTGGGAAACTTGTTTTACTTATGATTTGCCCTTAAGTAAATAATAAGATTGTGGCCACGACCTCCAGACAATGCTCCTCCACATGACATCAGCAGATGGACAAGATCGTGGAGGAGCACAAGGACATATTCACCTCACCCACAGGGGTACTTCTACACTGTCAAGTCAAGCACCCCATTGATCTGACCCCAGGTGCGCCGCTACCCAATATAACGATTTATCGATGCTCTATTTCGGAGAATGATGAAATCAAGAGGCATATTTAAGAGTTGTTGCAAAAAGGGAACATTAGACCAATTTCATCACCTTGTGGGAGCCCGATCATGTTGGTACAAAAGAAGGGCGAGACCTAGGGACTTTGTATTGACTATTGGGTGTTGAACGAGATCATTGTATGGAATAGGTATAGAATCTCGCAGATTGATGTCCTTTTGGATCAACTCAAGGGGGAAAAATATTTTATAAAGATCGACTTGAATTCTGGGTATCACTAGGTACCAATCGAACCCCTCGATGTGTGGACGACTGCCTTCAAATCCAAGGAGGGCCTTTTTGAATGGTTTTTTATGCCATTCGGGTTAACTAATGCTCTCGCAAACTTCATGAGGATGATGGAAGAAAACTTACAGCCCTTCACCAACTCATTCATAGTGGTGTATTTGGATGACATCCTGATCTTCAACCAGATTTGGGAAGAGAACCTTAGCCATATTTGACATGTCATCCAAACTCTGCGACAACACAAGCTGTGTTCCAATTTGGATAAATTCACTTTTGGTATGACCCAGGTTCAATATCTAGGGTACATCATTGATAAGAGAGGTGTGCATGTGTACCCAACCATGATACAAGTCATTCGGGATTGGAAATCCCCAACCACTCTAACAAAGCTCCACAACTTTCTGGGTCTTTGCAATTTTCGCTGCAGGTTCGTGTTTGGGTTCTCTCATATCACTTGGCCTTTGAGTCAAGTCACCAAGGGTAGAGCGAAAGAAAAATTATTTGGGTATGAATCCCAACAAAAGGAGTTTTTTGAGTTGAAACATTGCCTCTTCTTTGCACCAGTGCTCAGATTACCATACCTGCAACAACCATTTTAGATCGAGACAAATGCTTCCGAATATGCTATTGGTGTAGTTCTTACTCAACAGGGGCATCCAGTGGCATATCACAGTGACACACTTTCATAAACTTTATGAAAGTATCCCACCTATGACAAAGAGATGTATTTTATTGTGCATGCCTTCTGACAATGGAAACATTACATTTTAGGGAAGGAAATGATGATCCACATAGACCACTGACCCCTACAGTTCATATAGAAACAAGGGAAGTTGCAGAACGATCTCCATCAGAAATGGTCCACATACCTGCAACAGTTCCACTTGAACATTAAGTACAAGAAGGGCAACACCAATAATGTTGTAGAGTGCCTCTGCTAAGGTCCTCTGGTCATGGCACTGACCACTTTTCTTGACTCTTGTGGGCACGATACTTCAGATTGGCCACGTTTGTACTAGAGCAATCCAAAATTTAGCAACACATAGAAGACACTCCTGGAAGACAAGAAAGTTACAAATTTTCACCTCTAGGATACACTATTATGTCACCTAGAACACCTCTAAGTTATTTCAAGCGAGCATGGCAAGATGATTTGGGAGGCGCACTATAGTCGGGTTGCTGGACAATTCAGAGTGGAGAAAATAGTGGTAGTGCTACAAAAGTATTTTTATTGGCTGAACCTTCGACAAGATGTTGGGAAGTACATCAGATCATGCACTTCTTACACAATTTCTAAACCGACCATCAAGAAACTTGGCCTTTATAATCCTATGCCTACTCCGAGTCGACCTTGGGAATCCATCTCCATGGATTACATGGTGAACCTCCCTTCAACTAAGCATGGCAACAACTGTGTTTTTGGGGTCGTCGATAGATTTTATAACATGGCCATAATTCTGGTGTCTTGTAAGGAGAGTATCACAAAAAATTCCACTACTAAGCTCTTCTTTGAACGAGTTTGGGTACAGTTTGGGATCCCACAGTTTATTATCTCAGATCGGGACAACAAGTTCCTGAGTACATTTTTCTCAAGTCTCTAGTCGATGCTAGATACCAAGCTCACTATATCCACAACTTTCCACCCCCAAAATGATGGCCAAACAGAGGTCATCAACAGGATGGTCGTACACATTATGTGCATGTACAACTCGAAGCTTCCTTGCACATGGGATGAAAGCCTCCCTTATGTCCAACACAACTCTAACAAAGATATCCATATCTCAACTAGCAACAACCCCTTTCAGGTGGGGTTGGGATTCCAACCACTATGTCCTATTGATGTGGCCATACCATTTGCAGCTACTCAGGGATCTATAGCCCATGTCTAGTCTGAAACCGACAGGTCTAACAACTTTATTGATCGAATCCAACAAATCCACCGATAGGTCCATGAAATATTGGACAAAGTCAATGTTAAGTTCAAAGAGCAACATGATTAACATCAGGTGCCACACAAGTTCCAGGTGGATGACAAAGTTTGGCTATATTTACAGAAGGAGTGCCTCACAGGGCCCCACCTTAAGCTTCAATTGCTCCGATATGTGCCATACACCATCACCATGGCCATAAGGGACAATGATTTCGAGCTCAAAATTTCACCATTCCTTGCCCTGCACCCAGTGTTCAATGTGGACTGCCTTCAACCATATTTTCCACCATTAATGGAGACATCCGACATTGGAGAATAAGTCACACCAATAGAGCCAAACCCCGACTGCATGGAACACACAATAACTGATTAGATCATGGAAACAAAAATCAAGAACACTTGCTAGCATAATATCCAACTATATTAGGTTGTCAAAGCTGACCAACTCTTGCACCAAGGCAAGTGGCTCACTAGGGACAAAGTTCAACAAAAGTTTCCCCATCTCATGGAGACACTCAACAATATGGGGACCATTGCTTCCTAAGGGGGCGGGATTGATCTAGGTGGATATTAGTGGCCACCCAACTATTCCACTTGGACTGGGCCACCATTGTTTCTTTCAATTTTTCAGTTTCCTTAATTGTAGCACACTTTACTGCTCTTTGTAGTTTTTTTTGGGATCCTAAACTTCCGAAGTCATTTTTAGGGACTAAACGATGTTTTGAGGGAAAATGAAGAGACCATAATAGTCCCAAACTAATTCATCTATTTGTTTTTGGACTCCTCTTTGATATATTTGAAACAAGGTATTATTATAGCCAAAAAAATATTGTATGCCAAAGTTACGACACTGGGAAGTTGACATTCCAACTTACCTCAACGGGGCCCCCAAGGTTTTGGTGCTTCACCTCCTAGTTTTAGGTTTTTGGATGTTTAGGGTTTATCGTATTTATAAATGATAAAAATTCCATGGAGCCTCAATTTAACACAGTTTAGAGGCATGTATTCGCTACATCTCTTCTTAGAGAGAAACTACCAACGCCCGAGTAATTTTATTTCCATTTTGTTTGTAATCATATTTCAATTCTATGATATTAATGAAATGAAGTGTTATTTGCACTGAATCTCTGTATTTATGGTTATATCTATATTATCTTGTGTTCATGTCTAAGTTTGGATCACACTAAGACAAATGCAAAAAACACACTTAAATAAAACCTCATGCCTAAAGGAAATCCAAGAATAATAACACAGATAAAAAAAATGAAAAGGAGTAGAATAAAAATCCTAAAATTAACAAAACCAATAAATATAAGTTTTTCTAAAAAGTAGAAAAAGAAGAAAATTCTCTAAAAATAAATATTTAGATTAACCCAAAACTTTCCTATAAACCCCTCTCTCAACCTAAATTTGAAACAAATCAAAAAAATTACCTCAAAATTTCCCTCTAATCTAACATTTATACTCATGAATCAATCTCATTAATTTAAATAGATAGTTATAGAGTATATAGAATAACACCCTAATATATTTTCCATATTACCTCATCCATTTAAATATATTATTATATAGTATTAATCATGACATGTAACAAATAAATATGGACATGTTAATGTATAATATTAATAATAAATTGTATTAATTGTATTAGATATCATTTTTTGGGATTCAACTGTGTTAAGTAAGTCATTCAACTATGATCATTTCCATGAGAGGTGGTCATAACTGACTAATTTCTCATGATTTTTGAATAGTACACTTAGCACTCATTTCATCGGGTGATGTTCACACGGGTGAAGAAGTGGGATTGAAACTAGTGAAATGAATCACCTAGTGCCAATCATTACTTCTAGGGCTTGCACCCAGTAACTAGGACTTCTCGGGAGGTCACCCATCCCCGATTGCCTCTGGCTCAAGCACACTTAACCCTGGAGTTTTCCCAACAATTAAGCCCACTTAGCTTGCTACCCCGTTTGAAAAATCTTAGCAAGTATTGTGCCTCATGAACCATTCAGGTAGAGCTCCCTTTACAACAAAATCCATTCACTACACACAAAATGCACTCAAATAATCCCATATAATTGGTAGTTTGGTGAGGTAACATAACCTCTTTTGTATTTAAGTATTGAGGGGTTTCTACAATGCATTATATTAGATATCATTTTTTGGAATTCAACCGTGTTAAGTAAGTCATTCAACTATGACCATTTCCATGAGAGATAGTCGCAACTGACTAATTTATCATGATTTTTGAATAATCCACTTCGTACTCATTGCATCGGGTGATGCTCACAGGGGTGAAGAAGTGGGATTGAAACTAGTGAAATGAATCACATAGCGTCAATCATCACTTCCGAGGCTTGCACCCAGTAACTAGGACTTCCCGGGAGGTCACCCATCCCAAATCGCCTCTGTCTCAAGCGCGCTTAACTACGGATTTTTCCCCACAATCAAGCCCACTTAGCTTGCTACCCCATTTTCAAAACCTTAGTAAGTATTTTGCCTCATGAAGAATTCAGGTAGAGCTCCCTTTACTCTTTTGTATTTAAGTATTGAGGAGTTTCCACAGTGCATTATATTAGATATCATTTTTTGGGATTCAATTGCATTAAGTAAGTCATTCAACTATGACCATTTCCATGAGAGGTAGTCGTAACTGACTAATTTATCATGATTTTTGAATAGTCCACTTAACACTCATTGTATCGGGTGATTCTCATAGGGGTGAAGAAGTGGGATTGAAACTAGTGAAATGAATCACATAGCGTCAATCATCACTTCTGGGGCTTGCACCCAGTAACCAGGACTTCCTGAGAGGTCACCCATCCCAGATCGCCTCTGGCTCAAGCATGCTTAATTGTGGAGTTTTTTGACAATCAATTCCACTTAAGTTGCTACACCATTTTCAAAACCTTAGCAAGTATTTTGCCTCATGAACCATTCAGTTAGATCTCCCTTTACTCTTTTTTATTTAAGTATTGAGGGGTTTCCGCAGTGCATTATATTAAATATCATTTTTTGGGATTAAAATGCGTTAAGTAAGTCATTCAACTATGACCATTTCCATGAGAGGTAGTTGTAACTGACTAATTTCTCATGATTTTTGAATAGTCCACTTAGCACTCATTGCATTGGGTGATGCTCACAGGGGTGAAGAAGTGGTATTGAAACTAGTGAAATGAATCACATAGCCTCAATAATTGTGTTTACCATTTAATGATATTTATTTAAAAACATATCCACTTATTGTATAAGGTAAAGAATGACATCTTCTCATATTACTCATTTATATTTATTTATTTCAATATATTATTATATATTATTTTGATAATGATATTTTAAAGTTTTTGTTATTATTATTAACTTATGAAAATATTTATAAATATAAATAATTGATTAGTTGTTTTTCACAGAGAGTTTTATAAACTCATGATATGGTTTAATTTTTATATGTATGTGAGTGGGATGGTAGAATTAACCTCCAAAATAATTGAAAATAAATTGAGATGACATTTCATGTAGGAACATTAATGATTTTTTTAAAGGTGGTTGGTGTCCAAATCATTTGTTTAGTGGCCTCATCACTGCTCAATATCCTTGAAGCCAATATTTGCAGTGATAAATTCACAATAATGGTGGAGAAGGTGGATATTAGAATGGTGGATGATTACCTATCGAATATATGGGAAATGAAATGAACATCTATTTGGAATTACTTTCTCCTTTTTTTTCATATTTTTTGGCGTGTTTCCCTACAGGTTTCCATAGGGATGTTGGTTGCATACGTGCTTTGCTAAAAATTGAGAAATATGATAAGAGACCAATTAAACCCCATGAAATCCCTTGCATATAAAGGGATGGTGAACTCGAAGCATGACATGTAAGGATAAGAGAATAAGAGACAAGGAAATGAGGTAAAAGTGGCTAGAGGAAATAGAATCAACCTACTACTACCAATGGAATATAGATACAAAAATAAAGTAGAGAGGCATCGAGAAGGGACCTTGAGGGACCAAAATCCAATAAGATTTCTATCTAAAATACATATAGATGCAACAAACCATCTCGAGGCCCAATTAAAGCAAGAGAGGTTGTCAAGCTTCCCAACAAAAAAAAAAACAAAGGACCTAGAATTAAAGATGAATGCACATGAAGAGGCGATTGAAGAATAATTACAAAGACAAAACATAAATAAAAATAACAGGGTGAGAGTTTTAAAGATAAAGAAGCCAATGAAACAAAGATGGGGAGGATAATCCACCAGAACCAACTTCTCAAGGAAATCTTTGCATATTGTGATGCATGATAGGTTGGATGAATAAGGAGAACTTTCCTATACCACGGAGAAGTGAATTATATCCAAAAAATCCAAGATGCTTATCTTAACCCAAGATTTCTTCTTGAACCTCTCTCTCAGGCTAAATTTGAAACACATAAAAGGAATCACTCCAAAATATCTCTTAGAGCTAACAAGTAGCCTATCTGACTATAAAATAAAGGGGAGATAGTAATTCCAATTTGAGGCATATTTACTTTCCCACTTTTCCATTAATTATCATCAACCATACCAGTCTCCACATTATCCACTATAATTGTGAAGTCATCATTTTGAGTATTGGCTTCAAGGGTATTGAGCAATGAGGAGGTCGTCAAAGATAATTAATATGCTTGAATGATTTATCATCTCGTTTGATCGAAAGTGTGTTGGAGGTTATGTACCCAATCCCAACTAATCTCTCTCTCTCTCTCTCTCTATATATATATATATATATAAACTTGTCAGGAATACATGACACCCCTAGTGAAAAAAAACTAATGAAAAGATAATTAATATGCTTGAATGATTTATCATCTCGTTTGATCGAAAGTGTGTTGGAGGTTATGTACCCAATCCCAACTAATCTCTCTCTCTCTCTCTATATATATATATATATATATAAACTTGTCAGGAATACATGACACCCCTAGTGAAAAAAAACTAATCGATTATTGTATTTATGAATATTTCCATTAGTTAATAAGTATAAAAAATACTTGGAAATAGCATTATTAATATTATATATAATAATATAATTAAACAAATGAATATAAATGACAAATATCAAAAGATTCCATTCTCAACACTATACAATAATATTTTTAAATAAATATCATTAAAAGGTAAATTTATTTAGAATTTATTATTAATATTATACATTAACATGTTCATGTAAAATCTAAGATGTCATGATTGATATTATGATGATATAGATGATGATGATTAATGTCCACTAAGACATATATGGTATAATGGACCGTAAGAAGCCAAGAGATTAATATGAATTCTTTAACATTTTATTTCTATGTTAAAAAATAAGTGAGAGAAACATCCCATATCACCATAGTTTTTCTAACTTAAAAGATCAAGAAGTTTGTAGTGTGATAAATATTTTGAAAATTAGATCGAATGTGAGTATAAGTTGGAAAATATACAAGAAAGTGTTTTCATCTTAAATCCTCTTAAAATCACAAAAGTGACAAACTCTTCTATCCCATGGAATTTTGGGAATTGACCAAAGCCTAGTTTCATTATGAAGCTCACGTAAATCACTTTTTATCTTGGGAATGTTCATTATTTTCTTAATAATATTCAAGGAAACATGATTATTTTGGTTTTTGAGATTGGGGTTAATCACTTCCTTATAATATCTTAGTTTCATTTTTCCCTATAGCTCTTTATTTTCCCATACTTTCTCCTTAAATTTGGAAGTAATAATATTTTTAATATCATCCAAATTTTGGTACATGATCTCCTCTTTTATTCCCTAATGGTCCATCCAATATTGGGCACCATTTAGGCAACCCTCAATTGAGTTGAAGGTGGGGGTTTTGGCTAGAGTTAGAAGAAATTTTAGGAAATTTCTTAGTGCCCATGTTGTGTAACTTCTTCTTATATATATGAAACCTAGTCATAGCCGTGCTTTCAATGGGAGAAAGTCTTGTTATGATCACGAGGACAGGGTACGGATTAGTATTTCCTTTAATATTGAGGTTGTAGGTTATAAAATGATTTTGTATTTGTTTAATATTCTTCCATGACTCTCTGGGTATATTGCAACACCAAACCTCACATCCATATAAAATAATAAGAGTGACTAGAGTGTCAAAGAAGAGTTTTTTTATTTCTTTTGTTTAATCCCAGATCCAAATATCTACCGACTTAAAATTGTTTTCAAGTCAATAGAAAGATTTATAACCTTCATTTATACTTTTATCAATGTTATATTTTCAATTTAAATTATAAATAATGTTGATTCCCAGGAATTTGTATGAAGGAAATTCGTCCAAGGAGTTGTTGTCATAAATGAATGTACCATAGGTGATCATTTGGATTTAATTATCATGACTTTAGTTATGTTGGTATTAACAATCATACTCATCTTGGAGAAAAAAAATGGAGAATTCTGAGTTGCTTTCCAAGATCATAATGAATCGTTTCCAAAAGAAAAATATCAACATAAAGGAGAATATTTATGACCATACTAGTGTGTGTGGGGCCAACACAACCTGAACCTTGAAAACACTCAACGAGGTTATCAATGTATATACAAAAAGGGTAGGGGATAAGGGATGCCCTTGCTTGACTCCAATATTGCATTGAATTTCTTCTAACCAACCCTTAAT
Source organism: Pinus albicaulis (assembly GCA_034641835.2). Taxonomy (NCBI): domain Eukaryota; kingdom Viridiplantae; phylum Streptophyta; class Pinopsida; order Pinales; family Pinaceae; genus Pinus; species Pinus albicaulis. Next base: position 1,116,557,142 of record CM076584.1, read on the forward strand.
GCTCCTAATCTTGGTAATAAAATTCTCCTACAAACTTGTCACAAAAACAATGAACTCAAGAGGAGCCATTATCTCTTCTAGTCTCTTCCATAGCTTTGTTCTCGGAAAAATGTCAAAATATTTTCTAAAGTAAGAAAAACAAAAAAGTAAATCAATTTTATTATTGCGGAATTCCTATACAATTATCATAAGAGTAACAAGATGGTAAATAGTTGAATGATATCTACTAAAACCAACTTCCCTTTAGCTATTTTACCGTGGATTTCAAGCCAAAGGATAATATTATTTTCCAAAATAAGCCCATACAACTTGGATAAAATCTGGCTAATCTTAATGGTCCTGTAATTAAAGGGAATACTTTTATTCCAACTCTTAATTATAGGAACAATAAGCCTTTACACCCAAGGCTTAAGGAATTCTTACTTCAATGCCAAATTAAAGAACTTGTTTATGCCTAGAATGAGGATAGATTCTCCCATTTTAAATATTTCTAGTTGGTAACCTTCAATGCCCTTAGCTTTCCACTAGTGAGCAATTGAATCCCAAACTTAATGTCTTCCAAAGAAAATATATCATCCTCTATAGGGGCATTAAAAATGGTGCCCATGGTGTTATGGGATTCTTAGTGCTTTTTAAGGTAAATATTCTAGTTCTTCAAGGGAATCAAATGATTTTCTTTAGTATTATGAATCGAAAATTTCCTCCAAAACCTTTTATAGTTAGACATAGAGAGATGCAATTACTGCTCTTTCTTTCTTCTTATATATTAAATTTTTTTTTAATAAGATCTTTGTATGTATTTATCTTATCAAGTTTTATGGTTTGATTAAGAGCATTCCTAATCCATTTTCTAGAAATTTTAAAATCATTATCCTACCATTCTTTTTACATGACACCTCGATAGAGAACTTGCTAATGGTGTTGGAGTGGGTTGTAATAAAATTATGATAGATGTTTTGATTGCTATCCTTATAAGTTAATAGGTGTAATTCCCTATGTAAATCCTTTAAGAAGAGATCCATTTTACTCATAAAAAAGAAAATTGTTTTGACTCACAATTCTCATGCATGTCCTTGTTTTGCATGGAAAATTTTAAAGAAGAGGTTAAATGTCTATGACTAAATTTAGGCTCATGGTAATTTAAGTGGTAAAAGTTTACAATTCAGTTAGAAACAAGGATATCAAATATCACATAATCCACAACACTACTTCCAAATCCATGGATACAGTTCATCTAGTTTGAGTTTGGCCACCTGAATATTCCATTGAAAATTATAAGTTATTTAGAACTATAGATTTTGAATAACTCGACACCAAATAAATTCTCACTTAGGTAGTTTGAGTTTCTTTTGAATCTACTAGCTAGATCAGGGTCCTCATCTAGCTAAAGAGGATTAGGGTTTGAATGATTAATTAGAAGAATAAATTGGTTAGTTGTGGTTCTAGCATTAAAGTATCATAACAAGAGGATATTACCTTCATTCCTTATACAATGAATATCTTGCTTTAACTTATTATAAGGGGCATTTTTTTCTAGATTATTTTTCTTATAAAAGGTAGAGTTGATAGGTGTGAAATAAAAAATTGTGATATAAGTCCTCTTAGCATTAATTCCAAATAATTCAATCCAAATGTACCAATTGAGGAGGCATATCTTATGAATCCAAGTGTGAGGAGACATTCTTGTTTATATAATATGATATTCCTCCAAATCCTCGGGGAGAAGATTTCTTATTCTAAATTGACCACAGAATGAATGAATCTATCTTAAGGATCTTAGACTCATGATGCTCCAAAGTTTCGGCTAAAAAAATAATATCAATTTCAGTCAGGATCTAGCTTAACATAAGACCTTAATAACATAGATACCTAAAATAATTCCAAAAGAAGATATGGAGTGTTCCAAATTTCCTATTTATTACTCTCCTTTTGGTCTCTATTCCTAATAATAGCTTTCTTATTTCTAATAATTTCCCATTTTCTTTATTTTCTAGCTTCCTTTACCTTTTGAACATCCTCCCTTAATTTAACTTTGGTCTCTATTCTTAATAATAGCTTTCCTATTTCTAATGATTTCCCATTTTCCTTCTTTTCTAGCTTTCTTTACATTTTGAACCTCCTTCCTTAATTTAGCTTGGTTTGCATGGATGAAATCCTCCTTGATAAACATTCTTGTCCTTTTTAGGCTAATATATTTACTATGTATGCCAAATTTATGGTCACTACATCTTACTCTATCACATATCAACCTATCTTTATGCTTGGGTATCTTTCCCAACCTTATTCCTTCTATGGGATAAGTTGTTTCAATTTGTGACTTATTTTTTAGTTCTTCTTTTATCATTTCTAACATGCTCTATGTTTCCTCTCTTTTATGTTAGCAATTATAAGATTTCAGGATTATTATTATGCTTATGATCCAACTCAATTAGCATGCTCATTTCCTCTTTGATGAGTTTCATGTTTAATTTATTATTCATTTGTATTATTTTGATGAGTTTAATTTCTTCTTTGGTTGATTTTTAGTTTTTCTTTTAATTATTTAATCTCATTTTTCAAAGTAAGATGACAAATATATTAGAATGTTATTCTTTATACTCTACACTAATCTATTTTTACGAATGGGATTAAATGATAAATATTATTGAAAAATGTACTAATATTATATAATAATATATAAAAATAGAATAAATATTATGTAAGATTGATTAGAATAACCTTTATAAAAAAATTATATTTATAATTTTGATATGTGTACTAAATATTTTAATTTGTAGTATATTTTAATTATTATTATTTAAATTCAATAAATTATTAGAATTTTATGTTAAATTCAATATTTATATTATAATTATTAGATTTTATTTTATTTTATTTTATTTATAAATCAAATATAATTTTCTATTTTCTATTTTCTCATTTTTAAGAGGTAAAAGTTTACGATTTGGTTAGAAACATGGATATCAAATATCACATAGTTGACGACATTACTTTCAAATCCAAGAATACAAGTCATCTAGTTGGAGCCTCGTCACTTGATTATTATAATTTCTTTATAACTATAGATTTTGAGTAACTCGACACCAAATAAAGTCTCAATTAGGTATTTTGAGTTTCTTTTAAATCTACTAGCTAAATCAAGGTCCTCATCTAGCTAAAGCAGATTAGGGTTTGAATGATTACTTAGAAGAATAAATTGGTTAGATGTGGTTCTAGCATTAAAGTATCATAACAAGAGGATATTACCTTCATTCCTTAGACTATGAATATCTTTCTTTAACTTATTATAAGGGAAATTTTTGTCTAGATTGTTTTTCTTATAAAAGCTAGAGTTGATAAGTGTGAAATAACAAATTGTGATATAATTCCTCTCAACATTAATGCCAAATATTTCAATCGAAATGTACCAATTGAGGAGTCCTATCTTATGAATCCAAGTGTGAGGAGACATTCTTGTTTATATAATATGATATTCCTCTGAGTCCTATCTTTTGAATCCAAGTGTGAGGAGACATTCTTGTTTATATAATATGATTTTCCTCTGAGTCCTATCTTATGAATCCAAGTGTGAGGAGACATTCTTGTTTATATAATATGATATTCCTCAAAATCCTCTCAGAGAGGGTTTGTTATTCTGAATTGACCACAAAATGAATGCATCTATCTTAGGGATATTATACTCATCATGCTCCCAAGTTTCAACTAAAAAATAATATCAATTTTAATTGGGATGCAACTTAATGTAAGACCTTAACAACACATATAACTACAATAATTTCAAAAGAGGATATGGAGTGTTCCAAATTTATTATTTATTACTCTATTTTTGGTCTCTATTCCTAATAATAGCTTTCTTATTTCTAATAATTTCCCATTTTCCTTATTTTCTAGCTTCCTTTACCATTTGAACATCCTCTCTTAATTTAACTTTGGTCTCTATTCTTAATAATAACTTTCCTATTTCTAATGATTTCCCATTTTCCTTCTTTTCTAGCTTTCTTTACATTTTGAACCTCCTTCCTTAATTTAGCTTAGTTTGCATGGATGAAATCCTCATTGATACATATTCTTGTCCTTTTTAGGCTTATATCTTTACTATGTATGCCAACTTTATGGTCACTACATCTTACTCTAACACATATCAATCTATCTTTATGCTTGGGTATCTTTCCCAACCTTCTTGCTTATATGAGATAAGTTGTTTCAATTTGTGACTTATTTTTTAGTTATTTTAGTATTTCCAACGTGTCCTCAAATCTCTTTTTTTTTATACCGATAAACATAGGATTCAAGGTTCTTTTATTGCATGCACTATCCAACTCAATTAGCTTGTTCATTTCCTCTTTGATGGATTTGATGTCTAATTTATTATTTGTACTACTTCGGTCCAAATTGTTATTTCGTTTTTCTTTTAACTCTTTAATCTTATTTTTCAAAATAAGATACCAAATATATTAGAATGTTATTATTTATACTCTACACTAATTTATTTTTATAAATGAGATTAAATGATAACTATTATTGAAAAATATATTAATCTTATATAATAATATATAAAAATAGAATAAATATCATGTAAGATCTAAAAATTATATTTATAATTTTGATGTGTGCTAAATATTTTAATTTGTAGTATATTTTTAATTATTATTATTTAAATTCAATAAAATTATTCCAATTTTATGTTAAATAGAATATTTATATTATAATTATTAAATTTTATTTTATTTATAAATGAAATATAATTTTATAGTTTTCTATTTTACTATTTTAATATAATAAATGATAAAATTTATTATAAAATAATAAAATATATAAAATATAATATTTTATTATAAACATTTATACTAAAATTCAAATAACTAATATTTTATCTAGCATATAATTTTGTTAGATTTCAAAATTTTTAATATTTTTAATCCATAAATAAGGTAAAAATAGTATATAATATAACCATAATATTATATAATAATATTATAATCATACAACCATAACATTATATTATGTTTTATTATTATTATTATTATTAATATTAATTTATATAAGATAATTATTTATAATAAGATTGATTTTTTTTGTAAATCAGCTGATATATTAGATTACAAAATTGTTACATATGGTTACAAAAAGGGGCCTGCCATTTTCAGAGGGAGAAGAGAGAATGCAGGCCTGCCAAACAAAAGACCACTTATATAAACCCTGTAGCCGATCGTTGTTCAGACAGGTGACATAATGCGTATCAGCTAACCCAAACTTAACCAGAGTCAAACAGAATTTAAAACAGAAAACAGCCAACCACACAGGGTTGCCAGATAGTGAAAGAGAAACAACTATCATAAAAGGCCATTTAAAGGCCCGCTGAAGCTTACAGACATCCGACATAGCAAATGAGAGAAACAAAGGATAATCAAGAACTAGCAACAAGGGACCACCCACCAAGAATCCTACTGGTCGGTTTTGGCGATGCCTGGGGTACCAGCAGCGCTCGGACCAACTTTATCATCTCCCTTGGGAACACTACATGGCCTGTGGCATCTGATGATGGTTGTTTTGGAATCGTCTTCAGGGATTTCAATAGAGACATTTAGCACGTGGTGCATGTATAGCTCGAAGAGCCGAATGAACCCTCCCAGACGCTTAGTATGCATTTTAAGCTCTTTTGTGAGGGAGTTGATGGAAATCTCCAGCTTGTCTAGCTGTGCTGAATTCTTTGTAGAGGTGAGGGAGTTCGCCTATTAGGCCTCCTTGAAAGCAGCACGTTGCCTACTCATGGCTTTGGCAAGCTTCGCTTTCATCTGCCAAGCCACACACTGCGTCCTCAGGAACTGGGTGGCCTTGGTAGTTGGCGTGCCCAGGTCCATGATCCAATTGACCTCCTCGTTAATGTCTTTACTTTCCATACCTTCACTGGCTTTGTCCACCTCCACTTGGAGCTCTTCGATTACATGTTTACCTTTTTTGGAGACTGAAGCCTCATAATCCTCCCAGGCTCTCTTTAACTCTCTAGTAGCTTTGAGCTGCGGAGATTGCGCTCGGCCATGGAAAGATTACAGATGCAGACTGTTGAATTGCAAATTCCTATACGTGAAACCATAAACACAGGGCTGAGCTTTGAGGAATACCGTAAGCAGGTGAAATCTTTCCCGAACGGCTCTGTATTAATAGTGAAAGATGCGGTGCGAGGGGCTACAATTTGAACTGAAACTTTCATCTTTTCCCTACTTCTGACAGCCTAAATTCCCAGTAGGTGACTGCCAACCTTCCTATTATTACTGTTGATGGCATTCAGACTGCCACGCTTATTACTTAAGCGAAGAGGCCACGCGTACTCCAGATCATAAAGGGAGTGCTGTACTCTATCCTTGTTGTAGATCTTCCACCTTTTCCGATGTGAGCCATAAGACAGCCGCTAGCAGTGCCACCACCAGGCATTAAGGATTATGGAATAAAAATTTAGAACAAACCACATTATTCATTGATGATTGGTACCCTGTAGGCCATCCTCCTCCCTTGACACACCTGTGAAGTCTTGCCTTGAGATTTGAAGGCAGTTATCTCGAAGATTGGCACATGTGACGCTCTGCCAACAGGTGTCAATGTCATCAATGGGGTGGTCGACCGCGTAGTTGGCTAGACTATCCGCCATTGCATTTGCACTGTGCCTAATTTCCTGAATAACGACTCCATTGAGAGTAAAGAGATGCTTGGCGATGAGCGCAGTGACCATGGTGAGGCGCCAATTCTTAGTAACTTTCTCAGAACGCGTACCATTTTTCATTTTCCTCGCTGCATTAATGGCTAGGAGCGAGTCCCCTTCCACGATAGTTGCCCCACTACCCAGGCGGATTAGGATTTGCAGGCCCCTCTCCAGAGCTGCAAATTCTGCCTCGTTGTTAGTGGCTTCCCCAAGAGAATTGCTATAGATATGAAGAATTTCCCCTTTATCATTATGTATGACACCTCCAAAGCCAGCCAGGCCGGGGTTACCCCGAGAGGCTCCATCAAAGTTTAGTTTGTGGAACCCCGGGATAGGAAGTTGCCAAGACAACATAGATGGAGTGGGCGGAGGTTGTTGCATAAGAGAATTAAGGCCAGTTGCATCACTCATGCCAAAAAACTGCAAAATTCCCCTGTCATTATCGGAAATCCTGTTTTCCTATTCTGCTTTACTGTTAGTAAGAACTGTTTCTCGCATGTTTTGCATAATGTCTGTTTTAATGTTATCTAACTGCCTGAATTCCTTCTGAAAAAATCTTCTATTTCTTTCTTTCCATGTGGACCAAACTATAAAACCGGGGCTTAGTCTCCATAGGATGTTTACAGTGTTACAGTTAGAATATTTGGTTCGCCAGTTGGCTATGTTGTCTTGAACGGACTCTATGTTCTTGTCTGTTTGTCTGAAAATCTCCTCCATCCATACCCATAAATTATTGGTCCATTCATAGTTGTTGAGGAGATGGTTCATAGACTCCTCTTCTTTTTCACAGAGGGGACAACGGGATGGACCAATGAAGTCTTTTTCGCACAGGTTCTCCCAATTTAGGATCTTACGATGCATTAGGAGCCATAAGAAAGTCTTTATCCTCGGCTAGATTATGGTATCTATAATAAGATTGATCTTAATCTTGCATCTATTTAGAATTGATAGGATCAAATTGGTTGAGGTGCAATTTTTTTTAGAGCTTAAAAATATTTCATTTTAAGAGATTTAATATCTCTTGTAACTTGATATATCTGGTGTTAAGATGGATTTGTAATGCTTCCAATTCCTAGTGCACACACAAATATATAATGAATGAGCATGGAATGAATTACACATCTCCTTCATTTTGAACAACACACCAATAAAATGTTCCAATGATATAATTCTCTGTGAAATTGTAATTTTTAGTTATTTAAATTTTGTTTTTGAATGCACAAATGAATTCAAGGCATTGAGAATTCTCTCGAACACTTGGATTGTGTAGATTACAATACTTAAACTTGTAATTCCAACAAAATTTTACTGAATTTCAAACAAATATATATATATATATATATATATATATACCTTAAAATGACCAAAACATAGAATAATTTATAACCCAAATATTGAAATATATTATTTATAACTCAAATATTTTTTTTTATGTTATTAATGTTTTTATGAGTGACAGAGATCAAATCTATATTTAAAATTGAATAAATACATATCCTCTTTTATAAGGAAATAATTGACATTTTTGCTTGAAGAGGCACTATACAACATAACATGAGAGGTGTTGTTATGTTTATAAATAAGTACCTCTTTTATAAGGAAATAATTGAAATTTTTGCTTGAAGAGGCACTATACACCATAACATGAGAGGTGTTGTTATGTTTATAAATAAGTATACACATTTAAACGTTGGCTTAATATGAGAGAGATATGTAATATTTATAAAATAAATTAAATAAAAAAATAATAATAACAAAATATAATGTGGACTCAATTAAAAAATAATAAAATGTAAAAATTAATAAAAATAATAAATTGGTTAAATTTATTTTGTTATTTTCTTTTATTAACAAAATCACAAACAATTTAAAAAAAAATATTATAATATGTATAATATATTAAAATAAAATAAAATAATAATGATTCATGTTAGCAATCATAATACTTGAATATATAATTAGTAAATATATAAATGTTAATAAATTTATAATTAAAAAAAAAGTATTTCTAAATATATAAATGTGAAATATATATAATATAAATAGTAGCTATAAAATAATATCTATTTGATGATATAAATTAAAATAATATTTATATCTATAACCATGTAATTTTCTATTTAGATTTTATTAATAAGCATATAAATGTGAGAGAGTGTAAAAATCAACATAGATTCATTTTATTTATTTTTAAGGTTTGCACTCTTGATAAATCTAAAATTAATATTTTATGATGATATTTAAAATAACCTATAAAATAATTCATGATTTAGAAATAAATAAATGTGTGTTACTATCTTAGGCATAAAAAGAGAATTGCATAAAAACTATTTTTGCAAGAAATTTAATTTAATTTAAGTTACACTAATATTTGAAGTTACACTAATATTTGTACAAGCAATGTTTTGATATTGATTTTTTGTATTTAGATTTGGGTTGTAATTGAACTTACATTGGGCATAAAAAAAAACAGAGTTATGGGATACTTGATAATTATGTTGAGAGGTGTTGTATAGTTAAATATGGAAGAGATATCATAGTGTCTGTAAAATGAAGTAATAAATAAATCATCAACAACAACATAATGCTAACTTAATTAAAAAATAATAAAAATAATAAATCGATCTAATTCAATTTATTATATTGTAATATTATTTTTATTAATAAAATTATAAAAAAATCATAATATGCGTATCACATAATAGTGATTTATATTCATACCATCATATTTCTAAACATATAATTTAAAAATATTTAATAAATTTAGTATTTTAGCAATTTATATTTATATTTAATTAATAATCATATACAAATTTAATACTTACAACTATCTCTATATATAGTAAATAATTAAAAAAGAAAAATGCTAAGATATATATATACACACACACAAACACACACACACACCCAAAAAGTGGTTTGCATCTTGAGATATTTGATCCCTCTCTATTGTTAATGGAATGTTTGTATCTTGAGAGATTTGAAACATCTTAACACTTGGTAGATCTAGATTTAAGATGGATCTATGAAGGTTTATTTAGAGCGTGACTAGACAATACGATTTTTTTTGCCTTAGTCTTGGTTGGGTTTAGGGCATCAAAAGTACATGAACAGAAATGAAAGTCCAACATCCTTGAATCATGACACATTTCTCTTGTTTTTTACCGTGAGTTATCTGGTTAGGGAAAGGAGAGTATAGGTGCATAAGCGAGGGGTCCAACTGAAAACCTTGATATCTACTAGAGCTACCAAGCATATAATCTATGTGCGGGTGGAAGTGCAGGATTTAGGGTTTAGGTTTTCAAAAAGCCTGCCGAATCCACCACAATGCTCTCCCAGAAAAATATTGGAATCAGAGCGAGAATAATATTAAACAACCAGATAAAATTGGAAAATCCGAAAGCATCCCTCTATTTTCAGGTGGATCAACAACAATTTTTGCTTGAAGTGATCATCCATAGAACCACAATAGAGATGCGAAGTAGAGCAGGCGAGAGTGTGGCTAAGCAATAAGCCTTTTTGCGTCACTCTGGTCCTATAGCAGTGTGCGAATGGAGAATTGCTCAAATTAAGGTAAGCCCTAACCCTGAACAGTTACAGGAAGATTCACGAATCCATCCGCGACAAGGAAAAAAATTAATGCAATAGTTACAGCCATCGATCCTGAAATTCTAATCAAGGTGGTAATCAAAATTTCTTCTTGTAAGGGTATCAGCCTTACAAGTCGAGCAATAGTGTTGTAGGTGTAGTCACAAGAACATCTCCTGCAACAATTGACCTAGACGATTACATCAGATTGGATTGTATAAGAGGAATCTCCTCTTTTTCACATTGAGGACTTGGGGAAATTTGATGCTCAAGCAGTGCAATACATAGAAGAAGAAAGATCTTTGTTTTCCAAGGATACAATGTCTTAGGTGTGGTGAGTGAAACCTCGCATTGGTTCTACCTGACAAGTGCACACGTTCCCACTTACAACTTGTTAGAGAACATTTTTTATTGCAACGCAAGGTACTTCCCCTCCATTTTCTAAGCCCCCTCTAGCAAAGAGCCAAACAAATTACCTTATAAAGAGTATTTATGATTACCATTTAAGACCTTGAAGACGAAGAGAAGCAAGAGAAAACCATTTTAAACTAGAACTAACTGCAATGCTTGCCAACAACCACAAATCATTAGAAAATAAAATAATCACACTCGAAACTGAACTCCAAGAAATGAAAGGTAAAATTCAAGAAATAGAAAGTAGTAAACAAGCAATGGTTGAAGAAAATGACACCTTGAAAAGCAAGATTAAAAATCTAAAAGAACAACTACACAATAAATCAACCCTAAATAATAGAGAAAATAACTTAGATATTAAGCCCATCAAAGAGGAAATTAATAAACTAATTGTACTCGAACATGAGCATCACAAAAGAGCCTTAAATATTATAATTGAGGGTATAGAAGAACAAAACAATGAAAACACATTAGAATAAGTTAAAGAAAAATTAAAAACAAAATCTTAAATTGAAACAACTTATCTCACGGGATAAATAAGGGTCAGAAAGATACTTGAGCATAAACACAGACTAATCTGTGTCAAGGTGAGTTGTAATGAACATAAATTGGATATACTCAGGAAATCCCCAAGCCTAAAAGGAACAAGAATCTTTATAAATGAAAATGTCATTCTAGAAGACCAAGTTGAACTTAGGAAAAAAGTCCAAAAAGGTTAAGGAGGCAAGAAAAGCAAGGACATGGACAATCATTAGGAATAGGAAAGCTATTATTAGAGATAAAGTCTCATGCACAAGTGATAAATAGGGACTTGCATCACTACGGATCCTCTTCTAGAATTGTCATGGCTTTCCATGGTGTAAAGGTCCTATGTTAAGATGGATCCCGAGTGATATTGACCTTATTCTCTTAGTTGCAACTTGGGAGTATGATGAATCTAGGGTCCCTCACCTTGACAGTTTCACTCTTTGGTTAGTTTGGAATAAGAAATCCTCTTGGAAGGGTTTTGGTGGTATAGCCTGCTATATAAGGAACATTGTTTCCTCTCACATCTGACTTCATAAAATCGACCCCTTCAATCAATATATTTGGATCGAAATCTCTGATTCTACCACCAATAGGATCTTTCTTGCAATCTGCTATTTCGCTCCTATCAACTCTACATCCTATAAAAATAACAACTTGGATAAGAATTGTCCTTTCAACACTTTAGAAAAATACATATTCAACCTGAGGAATGAAGGTAATATCCTTTTTCTCAGGGACTTCAATGCTAGAACTTCTACTAACCAAGCCATTACGTTAAGTAACAACTCTAACCTTGACCCCTTGTGGCTTGATGATGATAATTATTTAGCTAATAAATTCAAGACAAAATTTGAAGACAAAATCAAGAACTTATTCGACACCGAGTTCCTCAAGCTTTGCATTTCCCAAGGCCTAATCATTTATAATGATATTAACAAGTGGCCCCTCTCTGGTCAGATGACCTGTTTACATGAGCTGGGTAGCAATGTCGTGGATTATGTTATTTCTGACACACTCATCCTCAACCGTATTACAAACTTTGAGCTACTTAACGGATTCGAGCATGACTCTAACCATCGACCTTTGTCTTTATCCCTCAATCTTGCTATGCTTACCACCCACATGCAGGAGACCAATGAAGGAAAAATACATGTTCGCTTATATAGAAGTAAGGCCAACCTCTTCTTAAGGGATTTAGGCTCCATGACTTATAATAGAAACATTGATCAAATTTAGTACCATTTCACTACTATCATTTCCAATACCATTAGAAAATTTTCTAATGAGACTTCGTTTAAGCAGAATAATAGAACTTCCAATCCATGGTGTTATTGCCCAAATCCACCTTAGGCTGAAGGAAGGCGGGATTCAGGGTAACACCAAACCACGCTCAGTCTGGTAGCTAGCCCTACCAGAACAGGAGAGGGCTCTCTCTGGGTCAATCTCAGGAAAAATGTATCAATAGGCCTTGAGATGACTGAAATGAGTGCTGATTTTAGGCTAGGTATATGAATCAAGGAGTTTGGAATGATTTTTTAGGGGTTTTTGTTGGAAAAAGGGAAAGGCAGTTTTGGGCTTGGGGATGAGGCCAATTTCTTGCAGAGTTCGAGTTGGGGCAGGGAAGGCAATGGCTTTGATGTCTTAGATTCAATGAATGGATAGAATAGACTGTTGAGGAGCTGAAGAGGGAAAGAGGGTTCAAGGATCCTCCTCAAACTGATGAAAACATATAAAACTAAACAAAAGTTTAAGGCAGAGCACCAACAAACTAATGAATTCTACCTTAGTTACTCATTTGTTTAATTCAGAAGCAAAGAGAAGGGAAATGGTATACATAAACATTAATGAAATTAAAAAATTACGGAGAAAAACACCATCAAAAAACTCAGAGCCACAAGGATCCCAACAAGTGTTGCAAAACTCTGGTCTTTTCTTTGCCAAAAATGCTGAAATGAATATACAATGAGGTGCCAAACTATTCCCAAGAGTCCAACCATGAAGATATCTCAGAAAATACAATATATAGACAAGTCTAACCCCTTACCATGCCTCTAGGGGTCGAGCTCATCCTTCTAGGAGCTGTTTCAACCAATTCTAAACAAGGAACTGAAATCTAGGCAATCAAACAACTTGCCTCTATATGGAAGGAAACTGATTCATTCATTTAATTTTCACTTTTTAGTGAATGAATCCTCTAGAACAAGTAAATATGAGCCAAAATTACATCATAGTCATCAAATTACATCAAGATATATCAATAGTTCCATCAAAAAGTGAAACTAGTCAAAACTGGGCTAATTTCTGAGCTGAAGAGTGAAAATGAGGCGAAATTTCTCTATGCGTCGTGCCCAAAAACTCAATGTGTCCCACCACTTTGAGCCTGTTTTTGAGGCACTTTATGAAGTCCAAATTGAGCTCATGATATCTCGTTGGAAAGCCCTGGATGTCTAATATCCAACCCAAGTGGAATTTTTTGATTTTGTGTTCATTTACCCCTCCAAAAGTTCAATCTCCCAAGACTGGTTCTTGCTGGTGCAAAAAGTGGCAGAAAGGCCATTTTCAATGTGTTTTTGACCCTTTAAACCACCCAAAACTTGATGAAATATCTCGGCCATTCCTGAGCATGGACAAATTTTCATAAAAAATCCAAAAATGTCAATTTTTCCTCCAGAAGATCTCTCAAACGTAAGCGTGCGCCAAGTGGCGCGACGCGTCGGGCAGAAAAACCTGTTTTGCAACCAAAATTTCAAAAATGACAACATTTACTCCAAATTTGCTAAAACTTGGAGTGAAGGTTCCCCATAATGTGCCATGCTCAGCCAAAGAAGCTTCGGCCAATATTTGGAGTGGATCAGGCCTTTTTCACCGTTTCAGTGTCCTCCTGGTGCATGCAGTTCAGTGGCGGAATCACTGTCTTGTTCATAGGATGTGTCGGTGTTCGTCATGGTGTTGAAATGTGTATGAAAAGTGTATGTTTGATTTGTTGAAAATGAGAAATTAGGACTCGGTGTCTTCGTCCCCAAGTGCCAAATGTGCCAAAAGAAAATGAGGGACTGTGAGGAATATGGAACAGTGGGGAAAAGTGGAGTTTCTGTCAAGTGGATTTAAAATATGGGACAATCACTTGACATGTTTGGGATATGGGATTTGGAGATTTTTTTTAAATGATAGGGAAAGGGATAAGAAAAGGGAGTGAAAGGATTTAGGGATAGGAGTAATGGGAATTTTCTACAAATGATATGGGAGAGGGAAAATGGTAGGAAATAATAGGGTTTAGGGATAGGGAAAATGGGAACAAGGGATATAGATGGTTTAGGATGTAAGGGAATAGGGAAATAAACTGTGGTAATGATAAAATGAGCAGTGGTAATATATGGGGTAAGTAGCAATGATTGACACCAAACCAAATTTAAAACCCTAGGAGCATTCTTAAAACATGAGAGTAGGATTTTGAGTTTTTCGCATTTAAAATTTCATACCAGCACCAAACACTTGTTAAGAGAAATGAGGAAGTGGCTTTGACTCAATTGAAAAAGGAGAAACTGAGAAAATTTTTATGGGTGAAAGAAATGGCAAAAAATCTTGTGTTCTGGCCCAATGCGCCGCGCACCAACCCAATGCGCCGCGCACAAACCCAATGCGCCACGCCCACTTTTCTATGCGCCGTGCCATTTTTCAGGAGGATTTTGGAGGCCTTCCCAATGTCCAAATTGGGCATGTGATAGCTCGTTGGAAATATATTTGAGTCTAATTTCCAACCCAAGTAAAATTTGTCAATTTGGAATTCATTTACCCTATAAAAAATCAAATCTCCCAAGACTGGTCAAAATGAGCAGAATGAGGCTGCCTCAAGGCAGAGTGCTGTTGCAGTTAACTTTTGAAGGTCTTCCTCAACTCAAAATTGAGCTCATGATAGCTCATTGGAAATATATTTATGTCTAGTTATCATTTGAGTCATCAAGAAAGTCATTTGGCCAACCAAGCTAGGAGAAATCTTGATTTTTCCAAGGTCACTTCATAGGTGTATTCAATTCTCCTGAGGCAACGGTATTTTTGAAATTTCTCCAAAACCATGACACCTGTGTAAAAAGTGAAGGAGGTTTTTCTTCTTTGGAATGTTTTGGACAAAAAACTCTCTCATTTTTCCAAAATTAATCTTTTATTTCTCTGAAAAATCATTTGAGTGAAACCTATCCCGATGTGTGAAACAAGGGATTTGTCGAAATTAAGCGAAATTAAGGGGATAAGGGGCTTCTAAATTCTTGAGAAAATTTTTGGAAGTAGGGAGGGATGTTAGAAAGTAGGGGAAAGTGGAATCTCAGAAATTGAGTGAGGGGAAGGGGTCGAAAAGGGAAAAACACAGGCCTAGCCTAGAAAATTGCCAAGTTGTAGCAAGAAACTAGGGTTTGTGCAAAAATGAGGAATTTGGGGGATCTCAGTGATGGGAAGTGTTTAATAAGGTACATTAAGGATAAGGGAAGGTGTATGAACATCAGGATACAAATTTTGCCAATGATTTGGCCATCCAAGAGAAATTACCTCCAAAACCCTAGGAGAGGGAAATGAACCTTACCTAGGCACAACTGAAGCATGAAAAAGCTGTAAAATGACCCAATGGAACTTGAAATGATGATGAAAACCTATGAATTATGATACACTTAGCTGAATGGTGACATGGACCGACATTTGGACAACTTTGACAAGAGTGAAAACAAACCGTAGACCTAATTCCTAGTGACCAAATTTTGCTTGAAGACTGATTGAAATGAAAAAATTTGACCTTGACACCTTAAAATCACTTTGTAAGAGCATTTTTGATCACTGGGGGAAGGCTGCAAAGGCTAACACTAACATTGGCTCCAATGGGGATGGTAGCTCCCTGGAGGTGCCAAGAACTACAGATCTTTGGAAAGCAGACCAGTGCCTTATCCATTGGGAAATGGAATCAAAACTCAAGCTAAAATGCATGACTGAAAACCAACACAAACTAACTTAATAACAAGACTGAAAAATGACTTGCAAATGACTCAAGGCTAAAACTGAAAACCATAATAAAATCAAACATGACTGAAACATAACTAACAAACTGGAAAGATGCTCACAATTGAGCTTATTCATCAAACCTACTCTAATTGTTCTTTTCACCACCCGATCAAGTGAAATGGAACAACCAATGCAACCATGTAAGCATCCTGGCTGCTATTTGATTTCTTCCCAAATGCTTTCTGATGTGTAGGAAAAGGGAAGAATCGAAAGGCAACTCCCATGGAAACTCAGAATCAAGTCGACTGCTGATAAACTTGCAAAGCATGAATTGACTGGATGACTTCAAGAATACTGCGAAAGGATCTTCATAAACATAGCTATTTATTTCCATTAACACATTACTGCTCTGGTCCAAGTAATATTCATAGCTGGATATTAAGATTTTCCTCACATCTGTGCTGGCTTTCTTTGGTGATTGCAACAAGCTGTCAAAAGGATCCTGAATTTCATGAATAACCAAACTCTATTGCTGATTCCAAACAGAACAAAAGTCTCTTTTATCAATCCCCTCATATGACTGCAAACATTGGTGTGAGCTTTGTAAAAAATATGTTAAACAAGACAATGAAGGCGACTTTTGAACAAGATTATTGTCAACATTCTTTTCTATCACATGGTTAGCCAATGAAGAAGAACTTTTACAACAAACATCATCCAACACATGAGCAATAGGATCATAAAAAACTTGAGAAGGCTGCTGCGATGAATCCATTGAAACTGTATGACACCCTACTGACTGTCCAGCTTTTTCTTTAGAGATATTACGAAGATTCTGCTTTATAAACTGAAATGCTTCGAAACAAAAGGGTACAGAATCCTCTTGCATCATTAAATCATGTATTTCAGCTTCCACACTTTCATCTGGAATCTGACCTTCAATTTCATTTGGTGGCTGCAAATCTGGAGCTAGGGAGAGTTTCGTTTCCAAAATAATTTCATCAGTCGTTTAAGGGGAAGATTTCTCATCAACTACTTGCTCAAGAATTTCGCTATCTGTCTCATCCTCCACATTAAAACTGAGAGATTGTTGATTTTCTACAGGCTACTCATTTGAAGATTTACTATGCAATTTACCCTTCAACAACTGAAATGATTCAAAACAGAATGGTACGGAGTCATCTTGTATCATTTGATCAGATGTGCCAGCTTCCAAGTCTTCATCTGCAACTTGACAATCAATGGCATTTGGGGGCTGCAACTCTGAATATGATAAGTTTTGAACAAGGTTTTCATTACCCTCAAGATGGTTCAGATCAAGGCTTGTTGACAGTTGATTTCTGATTGCATGGAAGTTGTCTCTGATGAACTGAAACGAATCAAAACAAAAAGGCAAAGATCCTTCACTTACTTCAAAATTTGCTGCACTTTCCTCGTCATTTTCATAGCTGACATGGATCGGTTGATCACTGTACTCGAGCTGTTGAAAGTGAACTTCCTCCTCGCACAAACTAGCTGCTGATTTGTCTGCAAGATTAGCTTCTATTTGGAGAACATAATCATCATCATACTGATCAAACTGAGGAAAATCATCAATATACAACACATCATCAAGCATACATGTCATATCAACAGCTCTCTCTTCTTCAAAATGATCTATAAAACAATCACTATGACAACTGGGATAAGAAACAAAATGTTTTGGATCAGCAACTTGTTCTTCTTCAATCAACGAGCCATGGACTTGAACATTATACTCATTCCTTGTGGTGTTCTTTTGCATCATCTCTTCTACTGCACCTACCAACATGTCAAGCTTTACCTCTAGAGATGTCGATTTCTCCGGATCTATGTTTTTTGTCTCTTCTTACTTCAACCTTGCCCTTCGGATCAGCAAATGAGCCTCTACATTTACTGCACTGTTCTGCATCTCGTGAAGTGTTGCACGATTCCTTTCTCTCAACTAAAACTCCATCTTCGGATCAAAGGCACTCAGGTAGTGCAAGAGATAAAATCTAGGAGAAGGTCTTATATCAGCTGGCATTGAAAAATATACTTGGTTAAATCTGGCAGAAAACTGTTGTACTGTATCCCCTGGAAATCTTTTCAGCTGGGCATACTCGTCTAAAATAAGGAAAGGATTCTGTTCGATCACCCACTTGTCCAGGAAAACTTCGACGAACTGCTGGAAATATGAGATGCTCGCATCAGGCAAGGTTTTGAACCAACTCTTCACTTGGCCTTGCAAAGAAAGAGAAAAAAGTCTAATACTAACATCTTCTTCATCAACTTCAAAAAGGTCTAGAAAAGTCTCAACATTCTGCACATGTTGCTCAGCGTTGACATTGTTACATTTACCGTCAAATCTTGGTAGATATACGTCATAATTTTTAGGGAAAGCATGAAGAACATAAGGTAAAACAAGAGGTTTATACCTATCTGGAACTATATAAGGTGTAGGAGTATATACAAGAGCTGTGGGATCAGTTTTGTTTTCTTTAGGCTCATCACTCTGAAGAGAGTCAACATAAGATGTGGGAAAAGTAAGGAGACCAGGATCAAAGGGAAACTCAGTATTTACACTTTTTGAATGGGTCGAGTGAAGATTTTGATCACCTTTCTCATACAACAAATTCTGAAAAACTTTCAGAACAACTTCAAGAGCAGCAAAGAAGTAATTTACAAGAAAGCAGACTAGATCCTGAATAACATTCCACTTTGGATACCTGAAATTTGTGTAAGATCCTTCCATTTTCTCAGAGAAAGAGTTAGTCCTCCAGTGGAGTCTATACATTGAGTTGGAGTCACCAGGTGAATGATTTCAGCCTTCTTATGTCTGATCGTTGTCCACCATCAACTATCAGATCTGAACTTGATACATGTACTGGGGCAAGACAATCCACAAGTCAAGTGTCACGTTCACAAGCTAGACCGGAGATTGACTGAAGAAACATTTATCTACTTTCGCTAATGCAAAGCAAGAGCGTTTCGAAGGCTATCTGGCATAACTTCAGGCTCCGTCTGTAGCTTAAACAATTAACGCCAAAAAGTAAACCATTTTCTTCCCCAGTATGGTCGCCACTATGTTATTGCCCAAATCCACCTTAGGCTGAAGGAAGGCGGGATTTAGGGTAACACCAAACCACGCTCAGTCTGGTAGCTAGCCCTACCAGAACAGGAGAGGGCTCTCTCCGGGTCAATCTCAGGAAAAAATGTATCAATAGGGCTTGAGATGACTGAAATGAGTGCTAATTTTAGGCTATGTATATGAATCAAGGAGTTTGGAATGATTTTTTAGGGGTTTTTGTTGGAAAAAGGGAAAGGCAGTTTTGGGCTTGGGGATGAGGCCAATTTCTTGTAGAGTTCGAGTTGGGGCAGGGAAGGCAATGGCTTTGATGTCTTAGATTAAATGAATGGATAGAAAATACTGCTGAGGAGCTGAAGAGGGCAAGAGGGTGCAAGGATCCTCCTCAAACTGACGAAAACATATAAAACTAAACAAAAGTTTAAGGCAGAGCACCAGCAAACTAATGAATTCTACCTTAGTTACTCATTTGTTTAATTCAAAAGAAAAGAGAAGGGAAATGGTATACATAAACATTAATTAACTTACAAAATCTTGGAGAAAAACACCATCAAAAAACTCAGAGCCACAAGGATCCTAACAAGTGCTGCAAAACTCTAGTCTTTTCTTTGCCAAAAATGCTGAAATGAATATACAATGAGGTGCCAAACTATTCCCAAGAGTCCAACCATGAAGATGTCTCAAAAAATAAAATATATAGAAAAGTCTAACCCCTTCCCATGCCTCTAGGGGTCGATCTCATCCTTCTAGGAGCTGTTTCAACCAATTCTAAACAAGGAACTGAAATCTAGGCAATCAAACAACTTGCCTCTATATGGAAGGAAACTAATTCATTCATTTAATTTTCACTTTTTAGTGAATGAATCCTCTAGAACAAGTAAATATGAGCCAAAATTACATCATAGTCATCAAATTACATCAATATAGATCAATAGTTACATAAAAAATTGAAACTAGTCAAAACTGGGCGAATTTCTGAGCTGAAGAGTGAAAATGAGGCCAAATTTCTCTATGCGTCGCGCCACTTTGAGCCTGTTTTTGAGGCACTTCCCGAAGTCCAAATTGAGCTCATGATAGCTCGTTGGAAATCCCTGGATGTATACTATCCAACCCAAGTGGAATTTTTGGACTTTATGTCTATTTTCCTCTCCAAAAGTTCAATCTACCAATACTGGTTCCTACTGGTGCAAAAAGTGGCAGAAAGGCCATTTTCAAGGTGTTTTTGACCCTTTAAACCACCCAGAACTTGATGAAATATCTCGGCCATTCCTGAGCATGCATAAATTTTCATAAAAAATCCAAAAATTTTAAGTTTTCCTCCAGAAGATCTCTCAAACGTAAGCGCGCGCCAAGTGGCGCGACGCGTCGGGCAGAAAAACCTGTTTTGCAACCAAAATTTCAAAAATGACAAAATTTACTCCAAATTTGCTAAAACTTGGAGTGAAGGTCCCCCATCATGTGCCATGCTCAGCCAAAGAAGCTTCGGCCAAGATTTGGAGTGGATCAGGCCTTTTTCACCGTTTCAGTGTCCTCCTGGTGCATGCAGTTCAGTGGCGGAATCACTGTCTTGTTCATAGGATGTGTCGGTGTCCGTCATGGTGTTGAAATGTGTATGAAAAGTGTATGTTTTATTTGTTGAAAATGATAAATTAGGACTCGGTGTCTTCGTCTCCAAGTGCCAAATGTGCCAAAGGGAAATGAGGGACTGTGAGGAATATGGAACAGTGGGGAAAAGTGGAGTTTCTGTCAAGTGGATTTAAAATATGAGACAATCACTTGACATGTTTGGGATATGGGATTTGGAGATTTTTTGTAAATGATAGGGAAAGGGATAAGAAAATGGAGTGAAAGGATTTAGGGATAGGAGTAATGGGAATTTGCTACAAATGATATGGGAGAGGGAAAATGGTAGGAAATAATAGGGTTTAGGGATAGGGAAAATGGGAACAAGGGATATAGATGTCTTAGGATGTAAGGGAATAGGGAAATAAACTATGGTAATGATAAAATGAGAAGTGTTAATAGATGGGGTAAGTAGCAATTATTGACACCAAACCAAATTTAAAACCCTAGGAGCATTCTTAAAACATGGGAGTAGGATTTTGAGTTTTTCACATTTAAAATTTCATACCAACACCAAACACTTGTTAAGAGAAATGAGGAAGTGGCTTTGACTCACTTGAACAAGGAGAGACTGAGAAAAATTTGATGGGTGAAAGAAATGGCAAAAAATCTTGTGTTCTGGCCCAATGCGCCGCGCACCAACCCAATGCGCCGCGCACCAACCCAATGCGCCGCGCACAAACCCAATGCGCCGTGCCATTTTGTAGGAGGCTTTTGGAGGCCTTCCAGATGTTAAAATTGGGCGTGTGATATATTTTTGGAAATTTATTTGAGTCTACTTTCCAACCCAAGTGGAATTGTTCAATTTGGAGTTCATTTACCCTATCAAAAATCAAATCTCCCAAGATTGGTCAAAATGAACAGAATGAGGCTGCCTCAAGGCAGAGTGCTGTTGCAGTCAACATTTGAAGGTCTTCCTCAACTCAAAATTGAGTTCATGATAGCTCATTGGAAATATATTTGTGTCTAGTTATCATTTGACACATCAATCAAGTCATTTGGCCCACCAAGTGAGGAGAAATCTTGATTTTACCAAGGTCACTTCAGAGGTGCATTCAATTCTCCTGAGGCAACGGTATTTTTGACATTTCTCCAAAACCATGACACCTGTGTAAAAAGTGAAGGTGGTGTTTCGTATTTGGCATATTTTGGACAAAAAACTCTCTCAGTTTTCCAAAATTCATCTTTTATTGCTTTGAAACATCATTTGAGTGAAACCTATCCCGATGTGTGAAACAAGGGATTTGTCGAAATGAAGTGAAATGAAGCGGATAAGGGGCTTCTAAATTCTTGAGAAAATTTTGGGAAGTAGGGAGGTATGTTAGGAAGTAGGGGAAAATGGAATCTCATAAATTGAGTGAGGGGAAGGGGTCCAAAAGGGCAAAACACAGGCCTAGCATAGAAAATTTCCAAGTTGTAGCAAGAAACTAGGGTTTGTGCAAAAATGAGGAATTTGGGGGATCTCAGTGATGGGAAGTGTTTAATAAGGCACATTAAGGATAAGGGAAGGTGTATGAACATCAGGATACAAATTTTTCCGATGATTTGACCATCCAAGAGAAATTACCTCCAAAACCCTAGGAGAGGGAAATGAACCTTACCTAGGCACAACTGAAGCATGAAAAAGCTGTAAAATGACCCAATGGAACTTGAAATGATGATGACAACCTCTGAATGATGATACACTCATCTGAATGGTGACATGGACCGACATTTGGACAACTTTGACAAGAGTGAAAACAAACCCTAGACCTAATGCCTAGTGACCAAATTTTGCTTGAAGACTCATTGAAATGACAAAATTTGACCTTGAAACCTTAAAATCACTTTGTAAGAGCATTTTTGATCACTGGGGGAAGGCTGCAAAGGCTGACACTAACACATGGTATGACAAAAATTGTAAAATTAACAGGAAATCGATCAAATACGCTCCTAATGAAATCATTAAGCTCCAAAATATAAATATATACAAATATCCAATAAAGAGGAATAAGAGGTCATTTATTAATAAAAGACAATATCATATTCTCCACCTTTCTAAAGTCGCACCATTTTTTTATGCCAGAATGTGCTTGTTTGTAAAACTAAAGATACTCATTCTATCCCCTTAGAAATCTAGGAAAACTATCTTAAGAAGTTGTATGACTCTCCAGACACCATGGGCACTACCTTAAACACTCCTATTAAGGAGTATGTATTCTCTCTGGAAGACGTTGAGTCTGGAATTAATAATCTCACTAATGTGAAAGCTAAAGATATTGAAGGATACCAAGCTGAGATCCTAAAAATGGGAAGATCTATCATCATTCCTCATCTCCACAAGATTCTCACTTTGGATGTAAATCATGAATTCCCTCAACTTTCAACGCAAAGCCTTATTTTTCCTATCTTTAAAAATGGGGAGAAAAGCGTTCCTTCTAACTGTAGGACCATTATGATTAGCCACATCCCGAGCAAGATTTATGGGCTTATTTTGGAAGATTAGACTTTGGTTGAAAGCCAGGAAAAAAGAGATAAAGGACAAGCTGGTTTTAGGAGACATCACTTGACTATCGACAATATTGTCACCCTTAGAACCATTACAGAGGAATGTTGCAATAGTAAAGCCGATCTCTTCTGTTGTTTTGTGGACTTTAGAAAATCTTTTGACACTGTTCCTCGAGATAAGCTTCGGGAGAGACTTGAAGAGATCATGGTTCCTCCTTAGCTGAGGATTGTTGTCATCCATATCTACAAGAATGTTACTACCAAGCTTAAGACAAACGAAGGGTGGTCTAAAGACACTAAATGCAATATTGGAGTTAAACAAGGGTGTCCCCTATCCCCTACCCTTTTTTCCATATACATCGATAAGTTAGAGGAATCTATGGAACATGTGGGATGCAAGGGCACTGATCTTGCTGGTGTAATCATTACTCTTATCCTTTATGTTGATGATATCATTCTTCTTGCAAAAATCCATGATGACCTAGACAAGAAACTTAAGAATATTCATGTCTACTGCTCCAAGATGGGTATGACAATTAATACCGACAAGACTAAAATCATGATCAATAAATCCAAAATTATTACCCATGGTAGTTTTGTTTATAATAACAAGTGCTTAGAGCAGGTTTATTCTTATAAATATTTGATTATTGACTTTCCTAATTAGCTCAACTGGAATTATAGCATCAAGGAAAGGATTATTGGAGGTTGGAAAGCTTATTATGAGCTTGAAAACAATTGTAAGTCAATCGATCTTTACATTTAGAGTAAAAAGAGGTTCCTATTTGAGACTCTCGTGACCCCTTTTGTGTTATAAAAATGTGAATTTTGGGGTTGTCGTATGTCCAAAGAGTCATGGAGGAGGATTGAGATGATTCAAAATAAATTCATAACCTACAAGCTAAATATCAAAGGAAATACTCCCTATCGTATCCTCTTGATCGATGTTGGTTTGCCCCCCATTGAAAGTACAATTATGTTTAGATATATGATGTATAAGAAGAAGCTTTACAACCTGGAATCCAAAAGCATCCTAGAAATTGATTCTAACTTTAGTCAAAACCCCCACCTTCACCTCAAGCACGGGTGGCATAAGGATGCACACTCTTGGATCAACCATTGGGGAATTTAGAAGGAGATCAGTATGGGAAGCAAATATAATATCAAATTTACTATTACCTCAAGTTTAAGGACAAGCTATAGGAGGATAAGGAGTTGGAGGGTATAAGGAAGCTAAGATACTATAAGGAGGTGATAAATCCCACCCTTGATAACCAAAATTATCTCTTTTTGTTGACCAGCACTAAGAAAAAATGGACACTACTAGGATAAGAACTAATTCTC
Organism: Pinus albicaulis; assembly: GCA_034641835.2. NCBI lineage: Eukaryota > Viridiplantae > Streptophyta > Pinopsida > Pinales > Pinaceae > Pinus > Pinus albicaulis. The sequence continues at coordinate 1,116,581,891 of CM076584.1, forward strand.
ATTATCTTTGAAGTTTGACCGAGCGGTTGTATATTCCCAAGGCTCTGTGGAATGATAGAAACTATAATATTTGTGATACTAGGTAGGTGGAAAATGAAAAACACTTCCTTTTAGAGTTCCCAACTCTTACTCACATCTTCTCTCAATTCCTTAACATCTGCTAAAATTCCAATCTTCTTGACTTATTAAGCCAACCCATCTATAGCGACCTTGGAGCACTTTTTTTCATTCTCTTTGATCATAGAAACAAGATTTTGAAGAATCACACTTAGATTCTTTTTATTTTTCTTTTCTTGAGGTCTCGTAGGCCGCATTGGTCTTAGTGGACGTTAGTCATCATCATCGTCATCATCATAAATTTGATATAAAATATTTTATTTAAAGTAATTATTAAAATATTTTATTTATGACGAATAGGCATAGATCTCTCTCTATTATATTTTCAATTAATATGTATATTCAAATATTTTACTTCCTCCATTAAATTATTTTTAAAAATTAAAAGAATTATAAATATGATATAAGTATAAATATTTTTTTTAAATTTTCAATTACTTTATCCTTCTATAAAAATTTGATCTAAAATTATATTATTAATATGAACATTGAAATATTTTATTCATGATGGTGAGTGAATTATTTTTGTTTGTTTGTTTGTAAGTTGTTTGAGATCCTCTAGGCTTGATGTGTGGCTTGAGAAGCCGCGACCCAGGGGCATCTAATCTGTCAAAGTCACCCAAGGATCACACCCATCTTGGGCCACACTGGCCCTAAGTTGACTAGATTTTTAGCGTGTCTCCTCCCCCTAACATGGGCGCAACAACCCCGTGAGGTTTAATCTTGGGTTGCCTTGCTAAGGCGGCCCATCATCAACTGGTTGTGCTAGTAGGACTTGACATGATTGAGAGTGAATTATTATCCTTATTAAAAGTAAAAAGTAAAGGAATTACAAGTCTCCTATTAGGTTGTAATATATTTTATCAACAAACCAATCAAACAAGTAAGAATATGATTATAAATAATTTTTTAAACTTCCAATTACAATATTATTCTATATAAAGTTGATCTAAAATTATATTATTAATATAGATATTGAAATATTTTTTCATTGCAAGTGAATAATAATAATAATAATAATAATTATTGAATTTTAAAAACATATTAAAATAATTACACATCTCTTACCTATTAGGTTGTAATATCAATAAAAAATAAGAATTAATTTTCGGTCAAAAGAATCTATAGAAATGGTAGTAATAAATAGAAATAAATAAATTGTGGAGGATATAATCTCTAACGAAAGATATCAGGACAAGTTTATTTCCCAATTTAAACTTTGTGAAGATTAATTAACTCTTATGTAAAAGACGAAAAACAAAACCGAGGTAATGTATAAGAAGAACAAGTGTAAATTAATCTTCAAATAGATGATAATTGATGGTTATAGTGGTTTAGTTACAATATTAATGGTAAAAAAAAATACAGAGACAAATGTATACATATATTATATGTAAAAATAATAATTTCTTTTTACACAAAATCACAAACAATGAAGTATACAAATTAATAGAGTAAAATTACTTTAGATATAATAGAAAAATAGATGTACAAATTGTTAGGATCAAAGTAAACGTCTGAGGGTGACCTTGGTATCCATTAAATCATGAATACGATAATAATGTCCCTAAGTTATTCTAACCCTTTTATAAATAGTTACATAGTAGGAATGAAAGCCTACAATTTACAAATTCCCATTTAGAAGTACATTTTGGAAATTAACTTATTAATTAAATTACAAATGGAAAACACTGGAACCCTAGTTTTCCAAGTGATGAGCCTTGGTATTGCAACAAGAATTCTACAACTCCTAAGTCTACCAACTTAAATTATCAACCCAGGGTTCGTACAAACTTAAGAGGTGCTGAAACTATATGTGAAACTTGTAATGTGTCCTTCTTTTATTGATCTGATGCAATGAAGTGAATATTATGAAATCCAGGCCTAGACTAATTGCATAAATGAAATCGTTGCTCTATTTACATAAAGGAAACCTAATTACTTTTGTAGAGAATAAATCCTAGTTACTTTGAAAAATGGAAAGGATATTCTACTTTCCATGAATGCAAATGTTAATATTGTTTTCAGAAATGTAAACATTAACCTATTTGCAGAGTGTAAATTGTACCTCAAAAGGAATACTAGTCTATGCAATAGAAATAACAATGTTGGAAATGGAACCCATAGCTTAAAATGTATGAAAAAATGAAATAATTCTTCAATCACTTCATTCAAGATATATTTTGTCAAAAAAATTCATAAGATCCTCCATAAAGTAATCATGAAAATCATTATTTTGCTCTTCAAGTCATGAATATGTCCACTAACTATAACTGCGAAGGTGAATTGGAATGGAGAAGAGACAAGTATTAAGTGGTTTTTGGTCTTACTCAATCATGGATTTGGAGCCTAGGGGTAATTATTCAAGCCTAAGGGATAAAAAAATATATTTTGGAGTAGATCTGGTCAAGTTTACACATGCTACAGATGCTACAAGAGGCCTTGTTTTTCTTCAGGAATGAGATGACTTGCCGAATGAGAAAGTAAATCAAATGAAAATGAGATGATATTTTTTTTTTTATTAAGTAGGATGTCCGAGGACTCCATTCCAAATTGGTTAACTCCAAAATAACCCTGTTAACATGTACTAAAAATATCAAAAAATTACTTACTCCAAAAACCAAAAATTCAAGAATGAGTGAGCTAGTTAACCTACCAAATGCCTAACCTAATAAAGTGAAATTTCTATGGGGTGAATTTGGTTATTAAATTTGATTTTTTTATGACCCAATACAATTGGAATCAACTCAAATTAAGCTCATTAACACATTCGAAAAAATAGTAGAAAATTACTACTATTTTGCTACAAGGGACATCCAAAAATTCTAGATTTGTGAACTAATAAACCAATCCAAGTAGCTCAATGATGAATATGATCGCTTTTAAAAGTTGTTCAAAGGATGCATCATGCTTGTGAATCTGTAAATAACATGCAAAACAACTCCAATCATTTAACCAATATGACCTACAAGAAAAGAAGCATGAATAGTAAATGTAGAAATAAGAGATGCAACTGAGAAAGAAATTCAAAGGAAATAAAGAAATTGTACGAGAGGACGGAATGGACAAGACAAATGAAAATTAAATCCCTATTAGGAAACCAAGCTTTAGAAGCTAAAAATGGCACCAAAATTCATAATTTGAATTAATCCAAGTATATACCTACTAGAAATGAAAGTGGAGCTACTAAATAACAAGTTTTCTCCACAAGAAGACTAAGAAATACATGCCCCTAAAGGAAAATTCGAATTAGTACTTATACAAAGTGATGAGAAAGCATTTTCCTTGAAAGGATGTAATTTCCCCCTCCAAAATCCCTCAGGAAGTGGATTTAGTTCCCAACACTAGGAATTTGCATTAAATGACAAGGAACACCTTCCTAGATTTCTCAATCACTAGAGCTCCAAAATTTGTGCAGTAATTTCATAATATCTTGTTCATTTACTATCCAATATTGTTCCATCCTGTAGTAGGGAGCAAGTCCCTAAATCATCTCAGCCTCCAAATATTCATCATGTGCCCAATATTATCACAATATTGTACAAAAAATAATAATATTAGGCACCTAATATGAAATTATCTCTAAACCTTCCTAAGAACATATTAAAGCTAGAAAAACATTATTAAGTGTAGAAGGAGAGATTTAATATAGCCTTTATGTGCCTAGGAAATGTTAGATGGGCCTTAATTTGTGTCTAATTTGGAGGCCCGTCATACTCCCCTACTAAAATTGTTACTCATCCTCCGAGCAACCTATCATCTTCATGCCATGTTGGTCTTCTTTTGTGCCTAAAATGAATTTTCTTGTAATTCCCTTCCTTAGCTAAATGGAATATGATTTGGATGGCTACTTGCATTGGATCGATTTCATGGACAAACTTGTCATGGTGGAAAGTTGTACCTCATTTTCTTGTAGCTTCTCCCTTAGCCTATTGTTTATCTTTCATGACATACTCCCTTAACATTAAATCATTCAATTCCTTGGTAATTTCTTGCAATTTTTCCTCCAATATGAGGCCCACATCCTCTACTTTATTGGATTTTAAAATTTGCATCCATTGGTGAGTTATGCCTCTTTTTGTAATAAATTTGTAATATGATCCAACACCAGGTTGTGGAGTGGGCTCATGCAGACCTTGTGCACCTACTCCCTCCTCTTGAGTTGTTGTTGTCCCTTCCTGTAGTACTTTTTCTTCATCCTATAGGAATTCTTATTTCACCTGTATTAGCATCTCTATTTGAACCCTTTTCATTTTCTTTGAATATTTCCTTGCTCCTCAAGGCTAGTGTCTGTTATACACAAAATTTGTCTTCCTGTAGCACTCTGATAGCTTCTTGTACCAAATTGTTCCTTCCTGTAGCAACTATGTTATTCCTGTAGCAATTTTGCTATGGTCCTCTAGCAGTTATTTTTTGGTCCTATAACATCTTGTTCTGATCCTGTAGCACACAACCTGTAGAAACTAAACTTTGCATGACAAGAGGTGGTGGGTCCACTTTTTATTTTTATTGTTGTGTTTTTTTTCCTCAAAATTTTCTCTTTTTTTCATTGCATGCAAAATAAACTCATAGTGCTTTGAGTTAACTAATTTGGCCCCCAATTAATTTTTGAACTCCATGATAACATCCCACTTTCTTAAGCCTTTTTTCACTTTTGTCTCATTTATCTCCCACATGTGTGGCTTTCCTTTGGAGAAAATTTAAGTCACTTGCTAGATAAGACCAAGGCTTCTTGCTATTAAGCTTGGCTATAAAAGACCTCTCCTTCTCACACTTCTAATGTTTTCTCAAGATACAATAGGTTCAAAGGGTGAAGTTAGAGAATTTCATACCTGTTACTTACCATGAGTGTTTTTTTTGTACAGGATGTTGTTGTAGTTGTGAATTCTAACTTCAATGATCCTAAATATATATGAGATAATATACTGGTGGTCCTCTAGGTTTTCTTGTTGTTGATGTTTCTCTTCTCTCGTGATGCTCTTGATGTGAGTGTTGTAGCTGATCATATGTCAATTCTAAACAAAGGTAAGGTTGTTGTGCATGTATTCTGCAATTTATTGAGAAGAATATGTTTTTCATGTTCTCTTGCTGACTATTGCTTGATGATGCAGGTATGTCCTTCATGTGGATGCTCTTTGGATGATGTGTTTCGATTTTATAAGTGATCAATAATCTTGTAGCAACTAAAAAAGGGTCCTTTAGCTTCTCAAAATCAAGGAAATTAATCTCCATTGTCTTCATGATGGTTGTTTCTTTAATCTGGCACTTCCAACTGTGTCTTGCAGGGTCTATGTAGGCTACTATAGGATTGTGTATCTTCTAATAGTAGTCCCACAGACCCTTATAATATCACATTAGTCTTTATATAAATCCTCCAATAACACTTATAATTCATGATCAATATATGGACATGGATTGAAAACCTTGGTTGTGGTGAAAGTAATGAAAGAAGAGGTGAAAATGGGCCTTTTTTATGAACATAGATGATTTTTTGGATGGATAAGAGACTAAATGGTGTGAAGGATGGATGCTAGAGGTGTGGTAGAATTATTTCTTCATTACCCCAATGAAATCATAGGATATGACCCCTCTCTCTCTCTGCTGATCACAATCCTATAGCAATTATGGAACACTCCTGTATTAGAATTGTTTTATCCATATATTTTAAATGGTAGATTGGACTGACCTGGAATTTTGTGATAATGTTTCCATCATCCTTATTCATCTCCCCATAAAAAAACTTGACCAACATATGCACGAATTGCGAGAAAATTTAAAAATGGTTGTATATGATGGAGGCCAATTTATAGAAAATTGTGCATTGGAATTCGTTTAAATTTCATGAGCAACATTATCATCATCCATATGCATCTCCCTATGAAAATAATTTACAAAAATATGCATATTTCTTGAGATATGGTAAAAATAAATAAATTTCCCTGTGTATTTTTGCAGTCCTATAGCAAAACATAACCTTCTTGTAGAATTTTAGGAGAACAAGGAAAATGAATAGGAAAGGATTGAGAATGATAGGTTGATGTTGGAAATGCATGAGAGTGATGGATTGACATGGAAATGGTCCCGTTGGAGCATCTGTACAAAGGAGGAGAAAGCCCAAGTTTGGATTTCTTTGACTAGGTTTTTGATCAACTTTTTCTTTTGGTGCTAACTTGTTTTTGTTGCTTGAAAAGGTTGGAGAGAACCTGTATTCATCAGAGAGAGATACCTGGAGAAAATAATTGTTTTATTTTCACTTTTTTCAAATATTTTTAAGGCTTGCTAGCTGTCTCAATGAGGTTTTTAACTAGTAGGTATGCCTAGGCGCCTCAAAGGAGTTTTTTTACCTAAGATCTTTTCTTTGCCTCTTTTTTCTCTTTTTTTCAACCCATTGAATGCCTCATGGAGGTTTTCAATCAATTAGCCAATCTTAGGCACCTCAAAGGAGGTTTTCACTTGAGAATTTATTCTTTTCCTCTTATTTTTTCTTTTTCCATTTTTTATTTCTTTTTTCTATCCTACTCTACTTGAAAAAGACAAAATATCTTTCGAGTATAAGAATACTTCCAATGGATACATTTGCACATAAAGATGACATATAAAATCATGTGTAGGCTCGAAATATATGCTTTGACATGTACCTGAATGTGAGAGACCAACTGCTTTGACTGAGATGAAATTAGGAATTATTGAATAAGAGTGTGTTGTTGAAACTTAATGATTATTTCAATATAGTTGTGATGCCCCTGGTCCACTTGCTGATTTAGATCATCCTGTATGTATTCTTCTTCCATGAAATTTAGATATTCTCCTTTTTTATGATTATTCTCTTAAACACATAGAGGATCTGATGGTGAACATGATGTAATTTCCTCAATATTTGATTTTGATGTGTTCGCTCTCTAAAGTGCAACCCATGATTCTTTGGTATCCTCTTTGAATCTTGTTCTTCTCGATGTTTCCCTTCAATGAAATCACAATAATCTATTTTTTGAAATACATTTCCTGAGCTAAGATGAATACCATTTAGATCAAGAAGATATGTTTGGAAGTGTTTTACCTCAACATTGTAAGTGGGCTGAGCTACACATTGTTTGGGTTTGGAAATGGTGGTACAAGTAGTTGAGTGAGAGTCGACCTTTGAGATGGATGTGGTTGTGGTGGAGGTGGATGGTAGTGTTAACATGGAGTTGGGTATGGAGAATATTGAGTAAAATATTTAGGATATGGTGGATTTATCCCATAAGGTCCTTTCCAACCTTTTTTCCAATGATGGTTTTGGGGTGGATATGGCGAAGGTTTCCAGGCAGAGGGCGTGTTCCAATTACATTTAGATGGATGTGCATAATATTGAAAATGTGAATTAGGTTCTTCCATCATACCAGGTTGACTAGGCTGCCATGGTCTTCTTTGAGCTACATAACATAGCTACTTTGGTGATTGACTTGATCCATTTCCCTATTGGTAAAATTCCTTCAACCTTGGTAAGGATGGGCAATGTTTAGGAGCATGTGATTCTGCATGGATAACACCAATATCAACATCTTTTTTTCTCTCATTTTATATTTTTAGCATTTCTACTTGTTCACTTAAATTGGTAAGAATTTATGTTTTAAAGCTAATCAAGAAAAATTCTAAGTTCAAATTGAATTACCAATCTCGATGTTGATTGAATTACTCTTTTCCTTCCTCTTGATATGTGCTTGCATATTTTATAAATTTATTCAAATGATAATTGGTATACACCGCATCTACTCATGAGATAAAGGAGATCAATCAACTCATCTCTAATTTTTCTAAGTAAGAGGGTTTTTAGTGTGTCAAATCTTAAATGATGTAATTTTTCCCTCTTAACATTATACATAAATCTCTCTATTAGATCCTCAAGGCTATAATATTATTTTTGATTCATTCTACATGTTTCTTCTTTAAGATCACAATCTTTATATTTTTATAGAAATATCTTTTGCATATCATTCCATGGTCTTATTGAATTAGTCCCTAAACTCATGAACCATTTAAGAGCTCTATCCTTCAATGTTGTCAGAAAAAATCTCAAATTTTGAGTGTTTAGTAAATAACCATAATATCTACAAAGGATTTCAAATTCAAAGAGAAAGGTTTCCGGATCCTCTGTTCTAATACCATGGAATTTGGGAAATAAATATTTTATTCATATGAACACTGATATGAGTATCTTGAGTGGGAAATCCAAGAGGATTTTCTTCATTGTCATCATCTCCATCAATTTCTTATACCTTATCTCCCACCTCTTCTTTTTATACCTGCAAAATTGGATGGTGATGTGATTTTTATTGCACCACGTGATTAAGTGGAGGGGGTTCTGGTATTGAAGATATTTTTTTATGTTTTTATGATTTTTTTTGAATGAAAATGCTAATGCAATGATTTTTTTTGTTTTTCAAATGAAATATTCCTAATAATTTTTTTTATTTTTATTTTAGAAATTAAAATAAATGAATCAAATAGGGAGAAAATAATGCATGCTTTGACACCTCCTCGACAATGATGCCAAAAAGTGATGAGCCTTGGTATTGAAATAAGAATGCTACAAATCCCAAGGACAAAAACTTAAATTATAAACTTAAGGTTTCTACAAACTTAAGAGGTGTAAAAATTATATGTGCATCAAGAAATGTCTCCTCCTTTCATTGATCTGATGCAATGGAGTGAATAGCATGAAATCCAAGCCTAATAGAAATGTTACTCTATTTGTAGAAAGGAAACCTAATTTATTTTGTAGAGAGGAAATCCTCATTAATTTTTCAAAATGGAAAGGCTATTCTACTTTTCATGAATTTAAATGTTAATCCTATTTTCATAAATCTAAACATTAACATATTTGCAGAGTGTAAATGGTACATCAAAAGGAATCCTAGTCTATGAAATAGAAATAATGATGCTGGAAATGGAATCCATAGCCTAAGATGCATGAAAAAAAATGAAATAATTCTTCAATAACTACATTCAAGATATATTTTTTCAAAAAAATTCATAAGGTTCCCCATAAAGTAATGTTGAAAATCATCGTTATGCTCTTCAAGTCATGAATCTGTCCATTAACCATAACTGCAAAGGTGAATTTCAATGGAGAAGAGGAAAGGATTAAGTGGTTTTTTGTCTTACTCAATCATGGTTTTGGAGAGTTATGGTAATTATTAAATCCTAAGGGATAAAAACCAAGCTTTTGGAGAAAATATGGTCAAGTTTACACATGCTACAAGAGGTGCTACAGGAGCGAGATAAATTTCTAAATTCACAATTAAATAAAATGGAAATGAGATGGGATATATTTTTTTATTATTAATTAGGATGTCATAAGACTCCATTACAAGTGGAGTCACTCCAAAATATTCCTATTAACACATGCTAAAAAATATCAGAAAATTACTTACTCTAAAAACCAGAAATTCAAGAACTAGTGAGCTAGTTAACCTACCAAATTCCTAACCTAATCAAGAGAAAATTATATGGGGTAAATTTTGTTATTAAATTGAATTTTTTTATGACCCGATACACGTGTAATCAACTTAGATGAATCTCATCAAAACATTCTAAAAAATAGCAGAAAATTACTACTATTTTTCTATAAGGGACTTCTAGAAATTTTAGATTTGTGATCTAATAAAAAAATCCAAGTAGATAAATGATGAATATAAATTTTAGAATATTTTATAAGGATTCATCATGCTTGTGACTGTAAATAACCTAAAAAATCACTCACTTCAATCATTTAAAAAATATGACCTACAACAAAAGAAGCATGAATAGTAAATGTAGAAATAAGAGATGCAATTGAAAAAGACATTTAAAGGAAAAAAAGAAATTGTACAAGAGGGTTCTGAGGTTTCTGGGATGGAAAAAACCAAGTAAAATCAAAGCCCTATGAATCAAACCAAGCTTTAGAAGCTAAAAATGACACCAAACTTCATTATTTAAATCAATCAAAGTACATCCCTGCTACAAATGAAAGTGGGGATGCTAAATAAAAAGTTTTCTCCACGAGAAGACTAATATATACATGAACCTAGAGGATAATTTTAATTGGTACTTATACAAAGCTATGAGAAAGAATTTTCCTTGAAAGGAGGCAACTTTCCCCTCCAAAATCCCTCAAAAAGTGAATCTAGTTCCCAACACTAGGAATTTTCATTGAATGACAAGGAACACTTTCCTAGATTTTTTCAATCACTAGAGCTCCAGAACTTGTGAAATAATTTCATAATATCTTGTTCATTTATTATCCAATATTGGTCCATCCTGTAGTAGGGAGAAAGTCCCTAAATTATCTCAACCTCAAAATCTTCATAATCTGCCCAATATTCTCATAATATTCTACAAAAAAAAATAATTAGGAACATAATATGAAATTATCTCTAAACCTTCCTAAGAATATATTAAAGCTAGAAAAAAATGATTAAGTGTAGGAGGATAGATTTGATATAGCCTTTATGTGCATATGAAAGGTTATATGGAACTTAATTTGTGTATAATTTGGATGCCCATCACCAACTTCGATGATAATTCTTGCACATGCAGAGAAATATCCAGGGGTTTTGGGATCATCCGACCTCGAAAGAAGAATTTGAAAACCCCATGACAGATAGGAAGGCTTCAATTTATAATATTGAAGGAAAAAATTTCAAAATATCCTAAGAGTGTAATTACCTATGAATACACACCAAAAATAGGTTTCATTAGCATTTATTAAAGGAACAATAATCTAGATCATTGAGAAAAGCAACGAAAGAGATCGAAGGATATTTACCTGAAAGAGATTCACATAAGCATCACAATTTATTATAAATATGCATAAAAAATAATTATATTGGATTATATTGTGATTTTACATCTGCGAGTAAATTTAGAAATTTAGAAACCCTTTGAACAAGCAAATTGAAAATACGTTAGGGTTTAAAACCCTATAAGAACCTTATGTAGGAATCAAAGAAGAATGAACTATATATATATATATATAAGGATGTTCAAAAGAACTTTATACAAGAGAATTATTATGGATAAGATATCACGGCTTCACCTATGTATCTTCTTACATTGTCGTGGTGGTAATTTAGAACAAACCAATTTTTAATTTTACTAACATGTTATGTCGGCCTATGGTTTTCAATTATGAGAACCTAGCCATGAACTTAATATAAGAAAATTCAATGACATGTCATTCAAAAATAGGGATAAAAGAAATATATATTACCTATGCAAGAAAATAATATTTTTAGGCATTGGAATTTGAATGAATAATTTCGTCATATAAGGAAACCAAAACACCATAGGGAGAAATAGCCAAAGACCTCCTCTGGTCTTTCAATGCACAATTAGGTTTTAGTTTTTGATAAAAAAGTATGCCATAAAGGAAAAAATGATCAAAATAATTAAGGGTAGGGTTTGAATTGATACTTGAACGAATACTATTGTGAGGTAGTTGCACTAGTATTAGACGCTAATTAAACTTCAAGAAAATCATAACCAAGAAGAAAATCAGAGTTGAGATAAGAGGTATATCTTGAGTATCTGGAAATATGAAGAAATATTTAGTTAAATTGTTAAAAGAGAAACAAAATTCTAGGATAAATAATAAATAATTCCCGTCGAACATAAGTAAAAAACTTTATGAAATATACCTTCATTTGGACTAGTAGAGTGGTAATTGATTGTGAAAACCCTTGTTCAATTCCATTGAATGTGTTATAAATTGAATATTAGAGCAACAAAACACATAAAATATTGCGAAAATACAAACACAGAAAAACATAAAACAAGAGGGACACAAATATATTTGATACACCCAATTTGGGATACGTCCATGGAGAAATAGCCAATCCTTCATTTTATATTATCCAACAAACTGAAGGGATACGACCTACAAAAAATATGTTTTAACTTCCTCATCACTCTCATGCAATCTCCTGTATTTTTCTCACACATAATGATACATAGACACAATACAAGACTTTTGAATCAATAATATAATTAGGCTCCACACCCAACATAAGGACTAAATGAGAGTAGTAAATCCAAATTTCCTATAATAGAAAATGAGTAACTAAGGTTCTAGGATTAAGGTAAAATATAGCTGCAGAAAGGATAGAGAATTATCTAAAATGAAAATGAATGAATCAACCAACAAGTCGATGAAAGGAATAATCATTAAAAAAATGATACTCCCTAATTATTTTACACCACGGATCTTTTGAGAGCTAATCTCAATTACTAGTGCTAGGCTTCCCTTAACGGTGCTAGAAATACGTCAACCAAGGGGGTATCCCCAATGTGAAGTCCAGATTAGACATCACACTATTTGGAGTAGGAGCCCCAACAGGAAATACGATCAATTTCCATTATCCTTGGGGATTTTCCTTGGCTATAATTATTAACATAAGAGGTTATAGAAACATTATTTGAAACAAGAAAGTAAGTTGACAGTGTGAGGCATACACTTGCGATGTATACAAGGTAGTTTCATGGTAGAGAGAAAGAGATTCATCCTCTAGAAGAAAAGTAATATTACCATCCTAAAATATATACACAAGAGCATAAGAGGATCACAATTTAGTCTACAAAGTAGTTCACAAGCCAACCATGATCATAAAACCAAATACAACATACCTTCAACAAGATAAGTACCAAAGCCACTGAAATAGTTCAATTTCATTAGTACATATTGTTACACAGTAATTTGTCACCGTCCCTGCAATTCCCATCTCGCCCATTGGAGGGTCGTTTCTGTGACCAATAAGCAGTGTCATGCCTTGCAAATACCATCATTGCATCCCTTTCCATGAGGACAACACTTTTTCTCGTTGATCACTTCAGTGTAATTCCCTTTCAAAAACACTTGTTTGCCTTGGCGCCGGTAGCTCATGTACTCGCGCCTAATGGGTGGTGTACCACCGAGCCCGCGCCAATTGGCGCCCGTCCCAAGAAGTTGCACCAGCGCCAATATTCTTATGGAATTTTTTTTTTAAAAAGAGGCGAAGTTTCGATCACAACAACTTCGTGGATGATTCATAAGGAGTGGTTCGACTGAATAACCACGGCCTTCCTCCTTTGGCCTCTTATTTCCACCTTATGGGGAAACCTCCGAAGGGATAAGGCCTCTCCTTCCCCTATTGTAGGGATCCCAACTCCTCCTCCTCTCCTCTATAAATATAGCCTTCATCCACGACAAGGGGTCAAGGGTCGATATTCCTCATGCCTAAGCTTTGAATCTCCATATTCCCAAGAGCCTTTGTGCTGTAAAGAATCCTCTTTTTCCCTTAAGGCCGACTCAAGTAAGGAGACCATTGTCAAGAGACTCCAGAGAGGTTTCCCCTTTCCTTGGCGAGCTTTGCGAGACGTGGACGACCGAAGACCCGTCCGAAGGAGACCGCGACGTCAAAACTTGGTTGTAATCTCTCTTCGTTTATTATTTAATTGATGATTATGATTATGGTTCCACTCCGTTTTCCATCATGTTAATGCGAGTAACATCCTTTCTGACTGATGTTTAGTTACGTGTGCCGGATTTTATGCTTGTATCTGTTTGTTTCTTCCATGTGCAAGTGTTCATCCGCGGAGATCGTGGAGGGATTGTGATCTGCCGGGGTTGAGGAACGAGGACGCTTCTTCTTCAGATCATAGCATTGGAATCCAGGTAGGCTTCTATTTCTAGTCCTTTCATTCGTAACTAGGAGCTTGCGTCATAACATTGTTTGATTGTTGCTAGACCCCTGCTGGGCTAGTAGGGATCGCCTCTGTCCGCAGAGGGGATTTACCTCCTCAACAATTTGGCAACTCCGCTGGGGATGATCCAGATTTCATTGTCTCGTTTGTGTTGTCTCATTTTGATTATTTTATGTGTTTCCTTGCTTGATGAACCTTTTGGGTTGGGCTCTTTCACTGTTTTTGCTTCTTGGTTTGCTTAGCTTGCATTGGTCTGCTTCTGGAGTAGCTTGTTTTTAATTTTTGGCTGAGAAACTCGACTGGCGCGATTTTTAACCCGACAGTTGCGCCAATTGGCGCACGTTGCCTTTGTCCAGCCCGCGCCAATTGCTTTCTGGCGCCAGTTTCACCCTTACAGTCGCGCCACCCCTGTAAGGTTTTTGAGTTTCCTCATTTTTGAGCTCTCTGGATTTGATCAGTGTTTTTCTTCTTGATTTTCCGACTGCCTGAGTGTGTTGGAGTCCTGTTTGACTGGGAATTCACCTCTGTCCTATGGTTGTTTGCTTTTATCTACCGATTTCACGTTTTAAGCCCTAGGGCATCTAGTGGCTTAGTGTATCGAGCCCTCCTTGGGAGTTTTGGTGTTTTGATTGTCCTGTCAACTATCTGATTGATTCTCCGCATCCTCTAAGTAGTTGTTCATTGTTTTGTTGCGATTTTTGGGTGATTGTTCATTCATTCATTCGAAATTCGTTTGGTCTTGCCTTGGATCTAGATCACATGGTCCATTGGAAGCTTTTGAGTCTTTTCTTCGTTTTAAGAGACTTTGGTCGATTTGGGGATCTGATTGCTTGTGTTGTTGAGTGAAATTTGTTCGTTTCGCTCTCTTGAATATCGTTTCTCAAGTTGTTCCATTTTGTTTTCAAGTTTGTTTAGTGCATATTAGCTATTAAACATTGAAAATCAAAAAAAAAATCTCTTTTGCTTTTGTTAATTAGTGCAAATTGTGATCTTTTCCATATCGCTAGTGATTAGTGTTTTGAATGAAAAGTTTTCAATTTCATTAGTTGCATTAGAGATCTCATTGTTTGTCTTCCGTTCTTTTCGTTTGTGTAAAAGCTCTCAACTCTTCTCTAACTAGTTTTCATCGAACGAAATGTTGCACTGTGGCATATAGCTTTGCATTTAGGAGTCTTTCGAGACACTACATACGATAGGGCCTGAAAATTGAAACTTAATTGAAGATCAACTGTAAAATTGATTTCAATTAACCTAAGGCAGCATTGGAACTCAACGAAACATATTTAGAAGGTCTAGGCTAGAGACGTGTTCCGGCGTCGTTAAACCTAGCAGCTGTCGTTCGCCTGTTGGCTTTAGACAGCGCTAGTACGGACTTGCGCTCCCCGTACCGTCGCGTATATAAAGGGAGACCCCTCTAGGTTTTAAATCCTTTATCCACAGGAAGCTGAGTCTGCCGCCCTATACCCGTGATACACCAAACACAGCATTCGGGGAGACTACCTGCACGTATGGAAAGTCCTTGGTCGATTTCTGTTTCATTATTGAAACCAAGGTGTATATTGCAGTTCACGGATATTTGGTACACCCTTTGTGCCTAGTTTTTCCTGAGCAGTCATTTGGTCTTTTCTAACTCCCTAAACTTGAAAATACCGTCAAGCGCTTGTCCTTTCACGCTTGTGTCAACTCTGAAAGAGATAGAGTCATCTTTTTATCGTTTCTCGACTCTTAAAATATGAAACGGTAGAATTTCTTACTTTCCAATGTGGTAAAATTAATCGCCCACGATTACACACCCGTTTAGACATTGCTTGTTGACCGTTTGATCGTGTGTCTTAACTCGTTTTCAACCCGTGTGTGGTTTTGAGTTTGATGGCAACTTTTTCAGAGTTCACCAACCAAGGAATCCCCTCAGAAGGGAATCCTGGTCATTTTCCTCCTTTTGGAAATGTCGGTGCTCCTTACATGGCGACGTTGTCCCTTCCTGGGTTAACTGTTGGGTTGCCTGTTTGGTTGTTCTCAACCTCTGTTGTCCCGAATAAATCCGCTACTATTCAGTCAGTTCCTCCACCGGAACAACACCATGTTGATTCCAAGGTGGACCTCTCCCCTTCTTCGCCTATTTATGCATCCTCATCTTCTACTTCGCCTGGTGAAAGCCTGGATTCGAATAACCAGGTGGCTAAGAAGAAGAAGAAGAAGACAAAGAAGAAGAAGTCTGATAAGCGAGAGGCTAAATGTACAGCTACTGTCTCTGAGATATCTCCTCTTGATAAACCTTCCAACCCTCCACGGAAAGTCAAGTTCCCTTGCCTGTTATGCACGGGAGACCATCTTCTTCGAGACTGCCCTGGCATCCCCAAGGTGCTCGAAGCATGGTCCGACGGCCGTCCGCCGTTGCCTTTGACTTCCGGGAGCCAAGTTGGGGGCACGTCTTCAGCTGCTGTTGATAAGAATTCTAAGAAGCAGGGTAAGATTACCAATCCCTGTAAGTTGTGTGAAGGGCACCATGCCATTCACCTTTGTCCTTATATGGATGAAGCCAAGCGAGTTTTGGACAACCCGACCGGTTCTACACCACGCCTTCCACCTGGTTATAATCGGCTTTCTTTGAGTCCTCCGCCAGCTGATCCTACGATTGGTCAAGAGTCATCTTTGGTCCTTCCCACTCCCTCAGAAATTCGAATTCACGAATCCGTCCCTGACCAACCATTGGTCGTAGGATCGGTTGAACTGGCCCCGTCCGCGGTGCACCAGGTCTTTTCTGTCGAGAGTGGACCTCACACCCCCCATGTCCTTCTGATCTCTTCAGATTCTTCAGACTTGGAGAAAGATTCTCCTGTCCCTGTACTTCAAGAAGCCCCTCCTCCGCCTCCCATGATGGAGGCTCCAGAGGATATCCCTCCCGCCTTCGAGATGGAGGTCATGGAGGATGCTTCTTCTACCGTAACATCAGGGGAAGAACTTCGCTTGTCGATGGTAGCCCCTCCGAGTAGTTTGGTCGCTTCCTTTGACTGGAATCGATTTGCAGGATTTCGCCTTCCATCTTATGTGCCTTTCGAGATCACAGTACAGGCTCTTGGTCTGGGTGTACCCAGCACCATTATAGACGAAGGTGCCTCTGTTAGTATTCTGTCATCAACTACCTGGCAAGCTTTCGGTTCGCCGCCGCTTGCGCCCGTTACGCAGAATCTGTTGACATTCAATAGAAGAACGAGTCAACCGTTGGGGATCCTTCCAAGGTTACCTGTTACTTTGGGAGGTAAAACCGTCCATATGGATGTGATGGTCGTTCCAGGCCCCTTGGATTTCAATCTGCTTTTGGGGCGTGATTACACCTATGCCATGGGAGCGCTCGTCTCCTCCCTCTTTCGTGTGGTCTGTTTTCCGCATGAAGGCAGGATCGTGACCATTGATCAGCTGTCATTCTTTGGTCCTAATGTGGCAACTGGTCTGCCATCACCCCCTCCTGGTTTTTATCCACCTGTTGTATCTGCCCCACCGTAGGTCAACTATGTGGCTACTTACCCCGTGCCTGTGCTCAGTGATGATGCCGTTGTGCATAATGTGCTGGGGGCATTGGGTCCTGACTTCCAGAATGTTTCCCTTCAATCAGGAGTGGAACTCTTGGAAGCACCGCCTTATGGTTCCTTTTGATGTAAGGCGGTCGGAGCAGAGTTCCTTGTCTTGTGTCAAGCTCTTTAAAAAATGAAACAAGGTCGTCGGAGCAGAGTTCCTTGTCTTGTGTCAAGCTCCTTAAAAAATGAAACAAGGTCGTCAGAGCAGATTTCCTTGTCTTGTGTCAAGCTCCTTAAAAAATGAAACAAGGATGTTGGAGCAGAGTTCCTTGTCTTGTGCCAAGCTCCTTAAACCATGAAACAAGGTGTCCTTAGGATAGTTCTTTTAATGTTTCAAGCTTGTGTAAAAATGAAACCAACTTCAAGCACAGTTTCCGGATTTCAAGCTTGTGTAAAAATGAAACCTTTCCCATTTTACCTCTTATGATGGCCATTTTATCAGCCTGTTTTTTCCAGATGAGCCTTGGTTTTCTCACTCCATCGTCACTATCTTCTTGGCCGATCATATGCCTTCACTTGGTTGTTTTACCCATTCCTGAGGAACCGCTGCAATGAGTGGTCTTGTTAGCCAGTCTCTTAACCTTTACTTTTTCTGAGAAGTTCCACCATTACCGGAACCAGTTGCTACCCTTTATACCACTCGTTCCTCCAGGAGGAGTCATCTTTCAGCTCTTTTCTGACTCTCTAAACATGAAAAGATTGCCGAGGCCCTTGTCGTTTCGATCTCGTTAAATGGGACACCGAACCCATCTACCCGCATACGTTAACCCTTTTTCTGGCCGGGACAGTATCGATTACGAAAGCGGAATACCCCAGCTCATCGCGACGCCTTGTGGAGTGCCTTTCCTGATATTGTTTTCTACCTTTTCGGATCCGGGAAACTATTAAATCAAAAGGACCGCTGAGTTTTGGCCCTGTTCTTCAAACTCTCTAAACATGAAAGACGCCGAGTTCTTCTCTTGTTACCCGCAAAACCTCGATGACACCCGATTCAATGAAATGACGTTCTCCTAGTTCCTTCCTAGGCTCGTTAAATGTACTAGATGGATTCGCCTTCATGTTGACTTATATGACAAGCATGTGGTATTCCGATCTCTCTTCAAGCTTGTGTAAAAATAAAGAGGTACTCACCGAAATGGTGGGGAAAAATGGAACCATCGTCGTTGTCATTGGCAGTATGTCGCTCTTGAACATGGCACTTGTCTGCATTCGTGT
Organism: Pinus albicaulis; assembly: GCA_034641835.2. Taxonomy (NCBI): domain Eukaryota; kingdom Viridiplantae; phylum Streptophyta; class Pinopsida; order Pinales; family Pinaceae; genus Pinus; species Pinus albicaulis. Next base: position 1,116,600,496 of record CM076584.1, read on the forward strand.
CGGGTTGGGGACATCTCATCTCGTTGTTTCACTTTGCCTCCGTGGGTTTGGGTAATCCCTTTTGACCTCTCATCTGCTCATTGCCCCGTCACCATGACCTCTGATCTGTTGATGTCAAATACTGCCAAGTCCACTGTCGTGCCGTTTATATGTTCAAGAGAAGTTGGCCTCTACAAATATCAACCTTCCTCTGTTTCTCATACGATTCTGATTCACAACAAAACATCATGTTCCTCTGTCTCGTGTCGATGATGTGGGAAACATTATGGCCCACCTTCGATCAAGGTCACTTCCTGTCGACTTCAGCTCATTATCTAGGAAGTTGATCTAGAGACTCCTTATGGTACCTTGGAGCCTGCATGCCTCAATGGCAGGTTCGTCGCATTCGACGCGAGGTTTACATCATTGACCTCCGATCGAGTGATTCTGCGGGTGTTCGACGTCAACTCATTTATTCGCACGCCGTAGATTGTACCTGTAGTACCTTGAGGACCATTGTCATTATTGGTGGTTTCTCTCGCGTCTGTTAACAACTTTCATCATTGGCTAGTAATCAGACGATGTTCTTGCATGTTCGACGTCAGCTCATATATTCGCATGCTCGAACTTGTACTTTGTTGGGTCGAGATGGAGCGCAAGACCCTGGATTGTGTCTGTTGTAATCCAGGCTGCGATTGTGGATTATTATCATTATGTACATGACTCACTGATTGGATGGCTGCGACCATACCTGAGTCTATTTATTCGATCCTCACTGGATGGCTGTGTCCATACCTTGGATCTGGATTATTATATACTTTGTTTTGGATGGCTGCTTCCATACCACATTTACATCATGTACTTGAGATATCAGTTGTATTTCTCCACGCAGGTTTTCTGACGGCGGGGCTTCAGTTGAACATGTTCTCGTAAAGCATTTCACCCCTCTCTCTCTCTTTCGGGCCTCATGCTTTAGGGGGCATATGTTACACAGTAATTTGTCACCGTCCCTGCAATTCCCATCTCGCCCATTGGAGGGTCGTTTCTGTGACCAATAAGCAGTGTCATGCCTTGCAAATACCATCATTGCATCCCTTTCCATGAGGACAACATTCCTTCTGTTGATCATTTCCTGAGCAGACCCTTAAAAACACCTGTTTTTGCCTTGGCGCTGGTAGCCCGTTATGTACTCGCGCCAATGGGGGAAAATTAACACTGAGCCCGCACCAATTGGCGCTCCGTCCCATTGTTGCACCCGCGCCACTCTGTTTATGGAAAGTTTTTTAAAAAAAGGAGGCGAAGTTTCGATTACAACAACTTCGTGGATGAGTCATCAGGAGTGGTTTCGATTGAATAACCACGGCCTTCCTCCTTTGGCCTCTTGTTTCCACCATATGGGGAACCTCCCAAAGGATAAGGCCTCCCTTCCACTATTGTAGGGATCCCAACCTCCTCCTCTCCTCTATAAATATAGCCTTCATCCATTGATGAAGGGGTTGAAGGGCTGATAGTCTTGAAGTGCCTAAGCTTTGAATCTCCATATTCCCAAGAGCCTTTGTGCTGTAAAGAATCCCCTCTTTCCCTTAAGGCCGACTCAAGTAAGGAGACCATTGTCGAGAGACTCCGGAGAGGTTTTCCCTTTCCTTGGCGAGCTTTGCGAGACGTGGACGACCGGAGACCCGTCCGAAGGAGATCGCGACGTCAAAACTTGGTTGTAATCTCTCTTCGTTTATTATTTAATAGATGATTATGATTATGGTTCCACTCCGTTTTCCATCATGTTAATGCGAGTAACATCCTTTCTGACTGATGTTTAGTTACGTGTACCGGATTTTATGCTTGTATCTATTCGTTTCTTCCATGTGCAGGTGTTCATCCGCGGAGATCGTGGAGGGATTGTGATCTGCCGAGGCTGAGAAACGGGGACGCTTCTTCTTCAGATCATAGCGTTGGAATCCAGGTAGGCTTATATTCCTAGTCTTTTCATTCGTAACTAGGAGCTTGCGTCATAACATTGTTTGATTGTTGCTAGACCCCTGCTGGGCTAGTAGGGATCGCCTCTGTCCGCAGAGGGGATTTACCTCCTCAACACATATGAATGAAACACATACCACAAAAATATAAATATTTTTCCTATGATATTCACAATACATGCATAAAAATGTGCTAGCTCATAAAGATTTATATATTAAGTGGAAGTGACAAGATATACAAGTACAATGTTTCTACACTAGCCCCAATAGTGGAACATTAAGTCACCACTTGCTTCTCGAAGGAAATATCTTCTCTCCTATTCCAATGATATAAAATCCAAGGTGAAATTTCAAGTCCCAAAAGTCCATTTTCTTAAGTTATGAGTGATTATTTATAAAAAAATGGGGTGACTTTTGACCTCCCATGTGACTCTTGAACTCCTTCATGACCCTTGAGCTTCTACAATGAATTTTTGAATTAAATTGTGACTCTTCATATACCATGTGGGACTCTTCGTCCTCTAAATATTTTACATTTTCCAATTGTAGAGAATTACATAATTACATTCCAAAAATTATGTGGCAAGACACTATAACACATGTGACTCTTGAGATGACTATTGAAAAAGTTGACTTGGAACTTCATTATGATCTGACATTTCCAAGCTGCTTCTTTTGTTTCTTTCTTTGCATCTTCATGATGGATCTTGCATGTGCTTTGTATTCATCCTCCAAGGGGATGATTGATACGGATTCTTTGTGCGATCTTGATCTTTGATCTTCTGTAAAAAACTTGTCCCTCTTCTTCTTCCTGTTCGAAGATAAACTTGTCTTTGAAATCACATAGGTGTCTTATAGCATGGTATCCTTCTTCATATCCTATTATCTTCATCTTTTCATAAAAAATTATAATACCTTCAACTAAAATCCACTCATAACAAAAATTCATCAGTTTGAAAAGTCCTAGTCTATAATGCTTCATAAAAATCACTAACTTAGCTAGAAATGGGTGTTGGGCTAAGGGACTGACTAAGGGATTGAGAAGTTTTGCAACTTAGGAGGTGTGGGGCTAGGAATAAGGCTTGAGACTATGTAGTGTGAAATTAATGAAGGCTAGGGTAGGGTGAATTCATAGTTGAGGGGCTCAATGAGGAAGGATTGTGGCTTGAGTTTGCCCACTATGTAGGTTTGGGGGGAGACGAGAATAAGGCTTGCACAATTATGTAGTTCAAGGAGTTAGGTTGAAATATTGAAGCTTGATACCGCACAATTTGAAGAAGGAGGCAGTTTGGAGGCAATACAACATAGTTGTGGAGCTCAAGGGGTAAGGGTTGAGCACTGAGACTGTGCAGTGCATAGTTCTGGAAGGCGGGAATTGTGCATTGCACAGTTCCAAGAGGAAAGGTATGATCTTGAGGGATGAGACAATACAATGCACAATTCAAGAGGTTGAGTGAAGTCAAGTTGCTTAGGAAAGAAGTTTTTATAATTTGGCTAAGTGAAATATCAATGAGGTCAAAGTGAGCAAGGGAAGAACCTGAAAATGATCACACACTTAAAACAATCAACAACACAACATTGATCACTTATAACACATGAAAAACATAATACCATCAATGTGACGACAATGTGATAACTTCTCCCAAGTGCGACACTTAACGTACACTTTGCGATGATAGTGGCACTACTTGTGTGACAATGCTTGAAACTTTGAGAATGAGTGTAATACATGTCTACATGATAAATAGGACTCATTAGCACAAAATATACCCCTTGAAATGAACCATAAATATGCTTAAGTGATATGTGATGCTCCCAATGCCAAAGGATGACATTTGCGATGGTAAGAGAAAAGTGCAAACGACATTGAGAGTAGCACATGCTAGAGCGAAGATAAAATGAAAGCGACACCTATTGAAGTGAAAAAAAGAAAAAGTGATAGTTGGTAAAACTCACTTAAATAGAAGTAAAATCACATCCAAAAGTGAGACACTATCAATTGAAAGTGCACAATGACCGTCGTCATAAGTTGAACATCGCACAAATGCTGTCTTGATGGACTGTGTTATGCATGTTCAAGCTTGCATAAAAGAATGCACTCATGAACTTGTTACGAAATGAACATGTGTATGAAAGTGACTTTGACACTTAGATACTAAGAAGAAGACTTAAATAATTAGCATAACATTCATTGATCATGAACCAGATAGAGTGTTAGATCCTTAGTAGGCTCCAAAATTCACATGTAGGACAATTTTGGAGGGTGTTTATTGTAGCGTCAATAATTTCCGACACACTATTATAACTACAACTTATCTCCTCTGGTTTGATCCTTAAGTACAAGGCCTCATTCTTTCAGAAAATATTGATTCATCAGATGGATTACCTTGGCTTCCCAATTTGACGCAGCTATGGATATAGTCCCCTCTACTCCATTTTCTCAGCTAAACACATTCACAAAGCTTGAAAAATCACAATTGTTTTGATTCGGGAGAAGGGTAATATAAAATTATGATTTTAAGATTACCAGAGTCTTAGTTTTAAACTCTAGTGTTGCTCTGCTACCAATAGGCCTGGAAAATACCTTGATAGAGTAATTACAGGACCACAAGCATTGCTTTGCTTCCAGCAAGCCTAAATAGTACCCCGGAGAAGTTACTTGCTTCACCTCTCTATGTAGGAAGTCTTTCTTTTCTTTCACCCTTTATTTATTTATTTAGAGAATTGTGCTTCGACACTTATTATTTCATGGGGTAGAAGAGGGATTTTGGCTTATTGAGAGAAGAAAAGGTTTTTCCTTTAGAGATGTTTATATATACCTTTGATATTGGTTTGCTCGTTATTTATTTTTTCATTCCCTTCTTCTACTCATTTAATTACAACACCGAGTCAAGGAATGAATATCCTATAATAGATACAAGCTTTATGGTTCAACCAAAGGCTTTCCATTTGAATGGATCATATTTTCCATTAAGACATAATTTAATTTAAAGATATGTGAACCCAAGATAGAGAAGAGGATAACATATAAGCCAAGAATTGTTCGTCGCCATAATTTCCCTTTTCAAGTTTTCCCACATTGTCTTTTTAGCCAACTGAGAGTAGTTTCATGCAGAGTTTTATTAAACAAGAAAGAAAAGACAAGGGATGATAAAAAAATTAAACAATATCAAAAGAGAAAAAAATGCATAACTAGACTAACACAACATGGAAGACAAATTAGAGGACAAAGAAAATGAAGAGATTGGATGGAAAAGAAGTGTGGGATGAGTGTTCAAGTGAAACTAACATGCAACTAAACCTACTCCCAACATAACCAACTAGAAGGTAAGGGATAAGTATAATGAAATTTCCAATGTAGCCACCATAACTGCTCCAACCTGAAATCACAAAGATATAAGTAATTAAAATCAATATAAATCATTGTGCAAAAGAAAAGACTACAATTTGACAGTATTTCTTAATAAAGCGAAGGTGTTTCTCACCAATATAAATATGTGCCATAATTACTAGCTTTAAACAGCTTCAAGATTTACTTGAAATGACGATCATACAAAGCTTGAAGGCTACTCATGAAAGTACATTCATTCATGTTTTCAGTTTTTTCAAACATCATGAAAGATCAAAATTTTTTATTTGCGATGGAGTTCGCAATAAAATATTTCTCTAACCAATCGAAAATTTTATATTTATATTCAAAACAATCAATTTGAAAACCTGATGCTCATGAGAAAATGAATTTTTAATTACACATTCGAATAAAAAAGAGAATATTCTGAGGGTATTTCAATCTGGTCTCATCCATGAAGTTTTTTGAGATGGTGAGAACCTAACATAACCATCAACTCATGCTGAAGTGTCTCAACTATTCGACAAGAATTTGAACAGTGAAACGATGAACCATTAAGATCTTTGGGTTCGACAAAATCCATCATTGTAAGACAACTATCATCAGATATGGTAATGGACAATGATTTATTGAAAGATGGTTGTTAGAACCAACACCATTATTAGATTGGTGACTATAGGATCCTTTATTCTCCATTTGTTCCCTTTGTATATGATTAAAATCATGCCAACAATATGAAAGCTTAAGGTATTTATCGACATCACAAATTTAAGAAACCAATTAAGATACTAGGTTGGTGAAATATTGGAAGCAAGGGTAAAATCAAACCAGGTATTCATAACTACACAAGGGTCTTGATTAGTCGAATTATCCTAGCATTTACCATTACTCAAGAAGATAGATTGTGCGAAAAAGTTGATTAGATTTATAAAATGCATGAAAGTGATAAGAAAGTGGCTGATCTCAGAAGCGTTTGACAGGGAGCAATATTCCAACCAAAAATGACTTTCTTCTTGAAAATAAAAATTAAAATATTTCAAGCTACGTATATCCATAAAATATATGCTCCCCAATCCTGAGTTCGATACAAGGGATTTACACAATGAAGAATGATTAACCAAACAAGAATCTTTCATCTTATCATAAATGATATCTTTAAGATCATGAAGATCAACTTGAAAATATATAATTTCCTTTAGAAATGAACTCACAACTAGTGGATATATGTTAAATAAATAATTATGTCTAAAAATTAGGTTGCAAATTAGTTTGAATATCTCAATAGGATTGCAAGTACCTGACATAACCATAAGTGGGGGCTGAAGTGCCTCGACTTTCTGATAGGTCTCTGAACTTTCTGATTGTGGATCATTGAATTTGGGTGGATTATAAAAATAAACATGTAGATATGCACCAGTGTAATCACATGTATCAACGAAAATCCTCTTAATGCCACTGGTTTGATCATAATCAATATTAAACATATCATATTCTTGATGGATGGAAAATTGAGATGGGTTAGTTGTAAAACTCCCTTGATCATTTATAATTGTAACATTTTCCTCCCGAATTATAAAATATTTACAATTGAATAGATCATGAATAGATTCAAAATTTTCATCCTTTGATTGTAATACCACACTATCCTGTACTTGATTGCAACCATGACTAGCTGAATAAGGATCTAAAAAATTTAGAGAGACTGCTGGTATAATAAACTTATCGCACGTGCCTGGGTATAATTAGTAGTGTGCTAAATGTGAGGAAGTAGGAAAAGACTCAAGTAGAGAAACATTAGTTTTAAATCCATATTTAAATTTAAAAAACAATAGATCATAATGCATGCTATTTCCCTTGATATTATATTCATCATCATAATGATCGAAGAAAAGCATACCAATGCAACATTCATATTCATTTTGATTTTCTTCGATAGGGTACACCAAAGATTCAAAAGCCTGAAAAATTAGTTCTTCAGGTTTGATATATGAAGATGCATGTATTGGAGAAATTTCAGAATCATTCTGAAATGAAAGAGACTCCATCGCATAAATGAAGATTTCAAGCTATGAGATACATGTTCCAAATTGATACTTCGCAAATCTAAGAATTCAAAAGAAGAAAATATGTCATTATATGTACTTGCATATCCATCATCAAATGTGTTAATGGAAATAGGGATGCCATGATGATGGTTTTCCAAAGTCTCAACTTGAATGAAGGATTTGAAATTATTTGGTAGTTTATTAAGATCACAAGATCGGTGATCAACAAAAAATGAGAGATTTTCATCCTGAAAGAGGGAAGGAAGATGAAACATGTATTCAAAACTTTTCTCTTCTACCTATGAAATGAAACTACCTTGTTCTTAATTACTCTTGAAGGAACAGGTTGAACATCATTAAAAGTTGAAGCAGTTTTATCAAGTGTATCGTGAAACAATGAATTATGAGATATAGATAGTAGAGGTTGAAAGATATCCCCTGAGGAACTTATTTTTTTAATTGGATCAACTTCAAGATTAGGATTGCGTACATTAATGTGATCTTGAAATATTAGGGTATCAACCTTTACTTCAGGCTCTGTGTAATTTCTAAACCATTCAAATTTCTCCTGAATAGGATATGAATCATGGTAATTTCGTGGAGGTTGTTGAGTCTCAAATCTGCATCTTTCTTATACACCTTTCTAGACTTTTTCCATTTACCTGGACCTCCTAAGCTATCAATATCATTGCATATTAATCATAAAAGAGCATTTAAAATGGTTTTTAACTATGTTTTGTGTCTGTTGTTTGAATTATATTTTTGCTCATTGAGATGCGGAATCTTGTCACTTTCCGCAGCTGCTGCAACTTTCCGCAGCCATTTTGTTAAAGTCTATATTGCAGGTGTCTTCAGGAAAATCGAGCCACATGGGCAAGTTGGAAATGACATGGACATGGATCGAGTCCTATTGGCTCAGTCGAATTCACCTAAGAAGGCTGTGGTCAAAGGTTGTCAAGCGGTGGTCAACCGAAGAGTCCCACGGTGACAGAACTCTGTTTTTCACCACGTGAATATTTGCGTGGCCTTTTCTAAATCACGGGAGACATATCAACACCTGTAAACGGCTCCATAAGCCGAATCCAACGACCAACTCTCCATAGATTTAATCTTCACGGCAACCATGATGCTAGATTTCTGGACGTGGTGGTTCACGTGTCTTGTATCAGCGCAGAATGTAGGAAATCAGTTATGACATTATCTGTTATAAATAATGCGTTCTCATACGCATGATAGTTAGTTGCTGTAATGTAATTTGCTGGATACAAAGCCCACTGTGCCGTGGCATTGTTTCTTTGTTATGACTGCATTTTAAATATATGAGAAGACTTTGTTCATAAGCATGATTCGTGTTTGATAGCTGCTTCCCGAGGATTGTGCAGAGGGCCCCTGCACACGCCGAGGTTTTTTGTATTATTGTATAGTTTCATGCTTCATTTCCTTATGTTCATTATGCCATAATCATTCACATGTATATATTACATTTCTTATGGTAATAACGTTTTGTTTCTGTTCATAATTTTTCATACTTTATACTGCTGTTAACTGACCAGTGTCTTTGTTCCAGATTATAGTAGGCAGCTCAGGCATTTGCACATAGTTTACAATGACTAATGACATGGAATCAATCTTGTCCTTCTGTTGATTTCTTTTTCTTAGTTTTTAATTCCAGCACTGTTTTATTCATTTCAGTTTTGTACATTTGCTTTACTAGTTAGATTAGATATTAAACTGCTCATGTCATTATCAGCTACCTCCGAAAGCCATAGCGAGACTAATGGTGAGGGATTGAAGTATGAGTGTGTAGTTTGATATTAGTTTATTTTTCTGCAAGTTAGATATTAAATTGCTCATGTCATTTTCGGTTACCTCCGAAAGCCATAGCGAGACTAATGGTGAGGGATTGAAGTATGAGTGTGTAATTTGATATTAGTTTATTTTTCTGCAAGTTAGATATTAAATTGCTCATGTCATTATCAGTTACCTCCGAAAGCCATAGCGAGACTAATGGTGAAGGATTGAAGTATGAGTGTGTAGTTTGATATTAGTTTATTTTTCTACAAGTTAGATATTAAATTGCTCATGTCATTATCAGTTACCTCCGAAAGCCATAGCGAAACTAATGGTGAGGGATTGAAGTATGAGTGTGTAATTTGATATTAGTTTATTTTTCTGCAAATTAGATATCAGATTTCTCAAGTTGTTTATGATTACCTTCGAAAGCCATAGCGAGACTAATGGTGAGGGGTCAGAATATGAGTTGATGTAATTTGATTTTAGTTTTACTTTACTTGCAATATTTTCTTTGAGTACAGTTTCTTTTGTGTTTAGACAACAGCAAGGATAATGGTTTTCATGATCAATAGTTCACTGTTTGTTTAACTAGAATAGTGGCACATTTTCATTTTCTTTTAGAAATTAATTTTATCATTGTATGTTTCAAAATCCTTTTGAAGTTTGAAGTTTGGGAAATCATTATAAAGGGCATCATTGCCTTGAACATTCATAACCATACTTTTCTTTTAGAATTTCCATCTCACATTAGGAAACCAACCAAGATAAATAAAAAACCCAAAAACGACAAAAAGTAAGAGATAGGTTATCTTGCACATATAGTGCGCCACACTTCGTCAGCTTACGAATCCCGGATTGACAAATTAATGTAGCAATTTAGGACACACTAAATTGACCAAACATTTTGGCGCCGTTGCCGGGGAAGTGTAACTAGGTAGAAAATTTCTTAAAAAAAAGAAAAAAAAAGAAGGGAAAACTTGATAACTTCTTGAAGTATGCTCTCCTCTTGCACCTAGTGTGATCTGGAGGATCAGAAAAGAGAGTTATTGGTTCAGTAATTTCTTAAGTATGCTCTCCTCTTGCACCTAGTGTGATCTGGAGGATCAGAAAAGAGATTTATTGGTTCAGTAATTTCTTAAGTATGCTCTCTTCTTGCACCTAGTGTGACCTGGAAGATCAGAAAGAGAATTATTAGCCCAAATTAAAAAAAATTAAAAATAAAAATGACATGCATAGAGCAAGAGATTCTAGGGGAAGGTTTATAGCTAAAGCCAAGAGTTCGATTTTCACAACTCCATCTTCTTCAAGGCTTAGACAAGATTCACCACCATCTACCCCTAGCCTTAAGATTCTTGGAATTCAAGAAGCAGCTGAATTAGAGGATTCTCCTATACCACCTACTAAATCTCATTTAGAAGAGGACCCTTTCTTTCCTTCTACAGGAGAGTATATTGTAATCAAAGAAGTAGAATCACCTGAATAATAAAAGGAAGAGAATCCCTCTCATCCTCCCTTGATAGAAGAACCAGAGGACTTTGAGGACTCTAAAGAAACTATCATGGCAGAGGAAATAATAGATGGATTCGGAGGTAGAGGTAGAGGTAGAGGAGGAGGAAACAATGGAGACAACAATGGTGAAGGTAATAATGGAAGAAATAGGGAAGGAGACAACTTGTTTGGATTCCCTATAGTTGATGAGGAAACTCATACAACAATGAAAAATATCTCACCATCTGTCCTCCCTAAATTTTATGGATTGCGAAGTGAGGATCCTGAAACATTTCTGTTTGAGTTTGAAGTCATGTGCCGAACCTATGACTATATGGAAGACTCTCAAAAACTCAAACTGTTTCCTTCAACATTGAAGGGAGCCGCTTTGAAATGGTTCATGGGATTAGCCACCCAATCTATTAGGACTTGGAATGATATGAAAAAAAAAAATTTGGATAGATACCTGGACTATTGTATGCCCACCAATCACAAGGATGAGGTATTCAAAATGGTGCAAAAAGAAGATGAAAATTTGGAAGATTTACTTGAAAGATTTCAATACAACTTAAAAAGAGAAAAGATGAGCAACTTAGATAAAGAAACTTTGAAAGCCCTTATATTAAAAGCCATCAGAGATGAATGGATAGATATTTTAAACATGATGGGGAAAGGAGACATTTCTCAACTTCCACTTCGTGACATAACATAACTATGTGTCCATCTCTCAAGAGGAAAATCTAAAACAGGAAAAGGGCCTAGGGATCCTTCTCTTATTAGGGCTAACAAATCTGCAACTGGATCAGTAAGTAGGGCAGAGATTGGTAACATGCTTGATGAGTTCAAAACTGATATTTTAGGGAGCCTTAGTGAACAACTAGACACCCTTAAAATCCAAAACAAGCAAAAAGCAGAAACAGATGCTTTAGCCATCTTTTGTCCGAAATGTAGGAAGAAACATGCTTTAAGGGAATGTCCCTTGGATGCAAAAGTTGTAGAAACATGTATGATTTGCTCAGAAAATCATGAGACCAAGGATTGTCCTTCAATTCCTGGACTCAAAGCTGTCCTTCAAGAAGACCCAAATTCAGTAGAATCTCTCTGTTTTGTTGCAAGAAGACCTTGGCAGGGACAACAAACTCAAGGGTTTAGAAACCCTATGAATATTCAAACCCCACCAAATTGGAATCCTTTGAAACAACCTTGGCCCCAACCTCAAAATCCATATCAGTTATGGGCACAAGGCATGCAAAATCCTTATGGGAGATTTGCTCAATTTTATCAATATCCTCCATCTTTTCAAAATCAACAAGCTCCACAACTTCCAAACCCAAATCCACAACTTTCATTGCCATTTCCACAACAACAACCTTCTCAACAAAATCCAAATCCTCAACTCATGCTTCCATATCAACAAAAGACAAATCAACTTCCAGCTCAGCCATTGCCAAATCCTAACAATAAAAATCCTCAGAATACTTACATGATAGAAGGACAACAATTTCCTACCTATATGATTGTTCCTCTCAATGATGTACAACTCAGGTCTGGTAGAGTTTTAGAAAAACCTTCTATAGATGTCCAAGAGCAAGATACCTCTGAGGAGGACTCTCTTAAAGCCAATAAGAATTCTGAGGAAACATATCTTCAAAACTCGAACATTCAAAAAGGGAAAGAAAAGTTAACACCCACAACTCCTATAGTTGAGCAACCTGCATCTTCATCCACACCTCCTTTTCCTGAAAGATTACAAATTGATAAAGGGGTGGAAAAAAAAATCTTGTTGCCTAACTATGATTTTATAGATGAATTAAAGAATGTTTGTATCAAGATTCCATTGCTACAATCCATTCGAGAGATTCCTATTCTAGCAAAAACAATAAAGGAGTTGAGTCTCAAAAGACCAGGAAGGAAACTAAAGGACATAAGAAGAATCCACCTGGTAGGAAAAATTGCAGATATCATGATGGGAAAAATTACCATGCAGAAGTATGTAGATACAGGTAGTCCAATTGTCAAGACACATATAAATGGGATGGAAATTCCAAATACATTGATTGACTTAGGGGCTGCTATCAACATTATGAGTAGACAGACTATGGATTAGCTAAAACTTCCTAACCTTCTTTTTACACCTACTTTACTGCAACTTGCAGATCGATCAATTATTAAACCAGATGGTGTATTAGAAGATATTTCAGTCTTCTTAGATTCTTGGGAATATCCAGTAGATTTTATGATTTTGACTCCCAAGAGTAATCTAGGAGGGCACCCACTTATCTTAGGAAGACCTTGGCTAGCCACAACTGATGCTTTCATTAGTTGTAGATTTGGGGATATGTACATTTCTAATGGTAATTCGACAAAGAAATTCAATTTGTATCCTCCAGCAAAAGAAATCACAGAAGTAGGGGACAATGAATGGGTCGATGATGAGGACACTATACAACCTGTCTTTACCATTTCTGAAATCAGTGAGGATAGTCAAATTCTGAACACATTAGAAAATTTCGAGACGTCTTCAGAATATGACCCCACACAATTTCAGTTGGAATCTGACATAGAATATTTATCATCAAGATAAATGTCTCTTTACTCTATGGAAGAGTTTGGTAGTTCTACTATTGAGATTTTTCCAGGAAAAACATTGAATATCAACAAACATTTGGAAAAGTCACAACAAGAAGAACTAACCAAAATCTTGCAAAAACATTCTACCGCATTTGCATGGGAGTATACTGACATGAAAGGTATTGATCCTAAGACTTGCATCCATCACATCTATATTGAGGAAAACAGTAGACCAATCAGACAACCTCAAAGAAGGATGAATCCAAATCTTAGGGAGATAGTGAAAGAAGAGCTCCAAAAACTACTCAATGTAAACTTCATTTATCCAATTTTAGATAGCCGATGGGTTTCTCCTTTGGTTATAGTGCCTAAAAAGAATGGTAAATGGAGGGTATGCATTGATTACAGGGAATTGAACAAAGCAACTTTGAAGGATCACTTTCCTTTGCCTTTTATCGATTAGGTATTAGATACATTAGCAGGTAAAAAGTACTTTTCATTCTTGGATGGTTTTAGTGGCTATAATCAAATTCAGGTAGCACCTGAAGATCAAGATAAGACCACATTCACCTGTCCATGGGGAACTTTCGCCTATCGAGTGCTTCCTTTTGGGTTATGTAATGCACCCGCAACATTCCAAAGAGTAGTACTAGGAATTTTTTCTGATCTAATCCATGATTGTGTAGAGGTTTATATGGATGATTTTACAATTTATGGTAATTCATTTGAAGAGGCATTAGAAAATTTGGAAAAAGTCCTTATAAGATGTAAAGAAACAAACCTTTCATTAAGCCATGAAAAATGCTTTATGACGTTTACTGAAGGTATTTTTTTGGGGCATCATATTTCAAGAGATGGGATTAAGGTTGATAGATCAAAAGTTGAATTCATCTCCAAGTTTCCTATTCCAAATTGTCAAAGAGATGTTAGAAGTTTTCTAGGATTTACTGGTTACTATAGAAGATTTATAGAAAACTTCACTAAAATAGCATCTCCACTCTTCAAATTGCTTACAAAAGACTGTGAATTTAAATGGGATCCTGATTGTCAATCAGCCTTTGAAACTTTGAAAACAAGAATATCTCAAGCACCTATCTTGAGAGGACCAAATTGGAAACTCCCTTTCCATATTTCTACGGATGCTTCAGATACAGCTCTAGGAGCTGTGTTGGGTCAAAAAGATTTAGTTCCTTATGCCATTTATTATACCAGTAAAAATTTGACTCCCACAGAGTTGAACTATACTGTGACTGAAAAAGAGTTTTTAGCTGTTGTTGATGCAATTAATAAGTTTAGACATTACATAACAGGCTATGAAACTTTTATTCATACTGACCATTCTGCAATTAGATATTTAATGAACAAACCTGTTACTAATGGCAGAGTGACAAGATGGCTCTTACTTTTGCAAGAATTCAATATTACCGTGTTGGATAGACCAGGAAAACAAAATACAGTAGCTGATTTCTTGTCTAGGATTCAGAATACTAAAGAAGATTCTCCTGTAGAGGATAAGTTTCCTGATGAATACTTGTTTGCAGTAACTATTAAGACTCCTTGGTATGCAGATATTGCTAACTATTTGGTTACAGGGAAACTACCTCCACATTTATTTCCAAGTGAAAAAATAAAAATTATTCAGGAGAGTTCAAAATATTCATGGATTTCTAACGAATTGTTTAAAACAGGGCCAGATCTTGTGATCAGAAGATGTGTCAGGGAAGATGAAATTCCTGATATCCTTAAGGCATGTCATAATGAACCATGCGACGGACACTTTGCAGACAAAAGGACAACCTATAAAATCCTCTCTTTAGGATATTATTGGCCTTCCCTCTTCAAAGATGTAAAACAATATGTAAAAAGGTGTGACAACTGCCAAAGAGTAGGGAAACCTACCCTTTCAAATGAAATGCCATTGCAACCACAGGTACTCATGGAACCCTTTGAAAAATGGGCTTTAGATTTCATAGGACCTATTAATCCACCCTCTAAGCAAAAGAAGTATATATTGGTTTGTACTGATTATGTTACTAAATGGGTAGAAGCCAAAGCATTAGTGTCTGCTACTGAAAATTCAGTTGTTAATTTTCTTTATGAGGATATTTTTACTTGCTTTGGTGTTCCAAGAGAAATTGTGACAGATCAGGGAAGCCAATTCACATCCAACCTGGTGGAGAAGCTGATGGAAGAATACAAAATCAAGCACAGAAGATCTACTCCTTACCATCCGCAAGCAAATGGTCAAGTGGAGTCTACAAACAAATTTCTTGAAAGTATCATCACCAAAACTGTTCATCTTCACAGAAGAGATTGGATGGAAAGGCTTCCTGAAGCCTTATGGGCCTAGAGAACTACATGGAGAAATACAATAGGACATTCTCCCTATGAACTTGTTTATGGGAAAGAAATCCTGCTCCCCATTGAGTTCCAAGTCAAAACCTTCAAGATGGCAGTTCAGTTGGGGATGGATCTATCAGAAGCCCAAAAGCATAGAATGGAGCAGTTGAATGAGCTAGATGAGATCAGAAAAGAGGCAATTATAAGAACTGATCTAGTTCAATATCAAAGAGCTAAATGGCATGACAAATATATCAAAGAGAAGAAGTTTCAAGAAAGAGATTGGGCATTGCTATTTGACTCCAAGTTTAAAGATTTTAAAGGAAAATTTCAGACTCATTGGCTTGGGCCATATGAGATTGACAAGATATTTAGAAATGGAGCGGTAAGAATCAAGACCATTGATGAATTTCAAACTCTTCTTATTGTTAATGGCCATATATTAAAGATCTATCATAAGCCACTCTCAAAAGAGGAATTTGTCAAAATGTTTCAAGATAATTCTGCAATAAGGCTAGTGAAGAAGAATCCTTCTTCTCCATCAACCTAGCCTTTGTTCTTTTCAGTTTCAAGTAAAAAAAAAAAAAAAGTATAAGCCTGAAAACCAATCACTGATTGGCAGTCTTGTACATAAAATGTAGGGTGAAAATCAGGAACACCTGACACCCTATATTTTCCAAAAAAAAAAAAAAAAAAATTCTCTCTCTCTTATTTCACAAATTTTATGACAACCCACTCCATTTCATTTCACTTCATTCCACTTCATTACACTCCACTTCATTTCACTTTACTCCATTTCATCTATTTCATTTCATTTCATCAATAAAATTTTCTTTCATGACCATTTTCATTCAGACAGTTATCATCTATCCATCTCCATTCACCCAAATAATTGTTGTGTCAGTTTCCGTAGCTGACACCAGTTTCCGTAGCCATAAGTAGTTTCTGCAGCCACCACTTTGTTTTTCAAAAAATTACAGTCAGATGTTATTTCCACAATCATGAAATCAAATGCAGGTATGAAGACATATTATGAAGACATGGGGCATTCAAAGACATCAATGAGAAGCAACTGATTGAAGACCAATGAAAAATGGCAAGAATTCCAAGGTATGAGTAAAAATTTATTTCAAATGGCATTCAAGCACATTTTTACATAGTTATAAACCATAGCTCCATTATATGCAATGATTGCGTTGATAACTCCGTAGCCATCCCACGATCTCTATATGATTCCCCCACAATCCTTGCATTCATTTCTAAACGGCCTCATAATCAAGCCTCCGGTCTTCATTAGTGTTCAGCTATACGTTGATACTCCACCTATAGTTAAGAAATGTAGTTGATTTGACTACGGCTTCTCTTAGCCGCACAAAATCCGTAGCCGTTGCATAAACGTGCTTGCATCTACTCTGCAGCCACCCAATTTTAAATATTGCCGGATGTGTTTTACTCCCCCTATTGTTCTATTGATCTCACGGCTGCATTTCCATCGTGCTCACATAAGCTTTCACCCCGTTTTATTCTCTGTTCTGCTTCATTCCATGTACCTATTCTCTGATATCCGCTTACAGTCACTGGCCTCCTTCATAAACCCTGATCATTTCTGCCGTTTTACCTCCGTTAAAACCCTCTTCACGCAGACAAGTTTTAAAGTACAGAAGAAAGGATGGGTCAGTTGTTGAGAACAGAACCAGAGGGACCCAAATTTATGGAAGGATACTCGCACGTCAGAGATATATTGAAAAAGGCAAAGTGGCTTTGGTTTATTCAAAAGTTCAAAGGCTACCATAAGGAAGTAACAAAAGCTTTTGCGAGGTCTTTCAACGGTCTGGAGGTGGAGATTGGGGACCTCAAATTTACAGTGACTGAGGCATCCATAGCAGCTGCTACATAACTTCCTCAAGAAGGTGAACGCTGGTTCAAGAACAAGAGCATTAGTGATGAAGCCTGGAGAGTGATCCTACGTAACCTAGGTATGGATGTCACCATTTTTAAAAGGGGAATTCCTATTCATGCTTTAAAAGAAGAGTGGGCCAGTTTACTGTTAGTTATTCAAAAATTTATCACCTGTGAGGGCCGTTTTGGGTCAATGTACATGTATCATACCCGACTGTTGATGAATTTCCTAGACAACCAGGCCCTCAATCTGCCATACTTTTTATTAAACAGTTTGAAGAAGATATCTGTAACCATCCAGAAGCATCTAGGGGATGTAGAACCACATTTTTATCACCATGGTCTCGTGAAAATTTTGGTAGAAAAACAATTAAAGGAGAAAAAGGACACCTGGGAGCAATTTTTAGTTAGAAATTTCTTTGAAGAACCTCAAGAAATTCCTGAAGGAAGTACATCAAAAAGAAGTAGAAGAAAGAGAACAAATGATAAAACTCAAAGCACTCCTACTAACATAGTTGAAAGAACTAGTAGAGAGGAAAGACTATCAAAAAGAAAGAAGGAAAAGACTGAGGATAAAAAGCCAATAAAATCAAAAGAGAAAAGAACCATTGAGGCTGTGCATCAAACCCCTTCCTCAGAAGAAGATCATAAAGTGTTATCTGAGAGACTAGTTCACCTTCAGGAACAGTCATCTATGGCCAAAAAGAGGGGAAAAGAAAAACAAAAGGAAAAAGACAGTAGTCCACAGTATGTAAGAAGAAGTTCCACGCTTAAAGGAAAGTGGAAGAAAACATAGACAAAAGGACCTCATTTTATTGATTTGGGAGAATTAACACCTGAACAAACTCCAGCTGGCCATAGTCCATCTCATTCTCAGCCAAACGTTGAACATAGTCCACCTAATTCTCAGTCAAACGTTGAAGCTAGTCCTCAAAACGTTGACATGAGCCCTTTTAAGCCAGATTTTGAAGACAATTCTCCTCCACAGCATTTTGGGGACAGCCCAAGGAAAACGACACCCGAGATAGATCCAAAGCAGCAAGAAGTGTATGATTATATAGAATCTTTAGAAAAAGCAGTCACGGGTCCCAGCACTTCATCCATTCAGCCTCACACAGCACAAGAAGATCTAGTCCAATCATTGAAACAAGAAGTCTTTGAGTTGGAGGTTTTAAATAGATATATTAAAAATGAAAATGAAACATTAAAGGAGAAAAACAGATTGGACAAGATCATTCATGACAATACCATGCTACATCTGGGACTATGGCAGAAAAAGAACAGGAAATTGAAGAAGAAATGCCAGAAGTTAAGTAGAGCGCTGATTAATATCAAATTCAGATGATTGATGAAAAAGCCCAGGATGTTAGCAGCACCAAGGAAGAGGAGGAGAGGACTGGATGTACTGGCTGAGGTATCAAGGAATATGAATTGAAAGAGGATGATCAAAATTTTGGTTGCATGAGGACATGCAACACCTTCACAGTGGGGGTATGTTGAGTCTCAAATCTGCATCTTTCTTATACACCTTTTTAGACTTTTTCCATTTACCTGGACCTCCTAAGCTATCAATATCATTGCATATTAATCATAAAAGAGCATTTAAAATGGTTTTTAACTATGTTTTGTGTCTGCTGTTTGAATTAGATTTTTTCTCATTGAGCTGCGGAATCTTGTCACTTTCTGCAGCTGCTGCAACTTTCCGCAACCATTTTGTTAAAGTCTATATTGCAGGTGTCTTCAGGCAAATCGAGCCACATGGGCAAGTTGGAAATGACATGGACATGGATCGAGTCCTATTGGCTCAGTCGAATTCACCTAAGAAGGCTGTGGTCAAAGGTTGTCAAGCGGTGGTCAACCGAAGAGTCCCACGGTGACAAAACTCTATTTTTCACCACGTAAAGATTTGCGTGGCCGTTTCTAAATCACGGGAGACATATCAACACCTGTAAACGGCTCCATAAGCCGAATCCAACGACCAAATCTCCATAGATTTAATCTTCACGGCAGCCATGATGCTAGATTTCTGGACGTGGTGGTTCACGTGTCTTGTATCAACGCAGAATGTAGGAAATCAGTTATGACATTCTCTGTTATAAATAATACGTTCTCATACGCATGATAGTTAGTTGTTGTAATGTAATTTGCTGGATAGAAAGCCCACTGTGCCGTGACATTGTTTCTTTGTTATGACTGCATTTTAAATATATGAGAAGACTATGTTCATAAGCATAATTCGTGTTTGATAGCTGCTTCCCGAGGATTGTGCAGAGGGCCCCTGCACACGCCGAGGTTTTGTGTATTATTGTATAGTTTCATGCTTCATTTCCTTATGTTCATTGTGCCATAATCATTCACATGTATATATTACATTTCTTATGGTATTAACGTTTTGTTTATGTTCATAATTTTTCATACTTTATACTGCTGTTAACTGATCAGTGTCTTTGTTCCAGATTATAGTAGGCAGCCCAAGCATTTGCACATAGTTTACAATGACTAATGACATGGAATCAATATTGTCCTTCTTCTGATTTCTTTTTCTTAGTTTTTAATTCCAGCACTGTTTTATTCATTTCAGTTTTGTACATTTTCTTTACTAGTTAGATTAGATATTAAACTGCTCATGTCATTATCAGTTACCTCCGAAAGCCATAGCGAGACTAATGGTGAGGGATTGAAGTATGATTGTGTAGTTTGATATTAGTTTATTTTTCTGCAAGTTAGATATTAAATTGCTCATGTCATTATCAGTTACCTCCGAAAGCCATAGCGAGACTAATGGTGAGGGATTGAAGTATGAGTGTGTAGTTTGATATTAGTTTATTTTTAAGTTAGATATTAAATTTCTCATGTCATTATCGATTACCTCCGAAAGCCATAGCGAGACTAATGGTGAGGGGATTGAAGTATGAGTGTGTAGTTTGATATTAGTTTATTTTACGCAAGTTAGATATTAAATTGCTCATGTCATTATCAGTTACCTCCGAAAGCCATAGCGAGACTAATGGTGAGGGATTGAAGTATGAGTGTGTAATTTGATATTAGTTTATTTTTAAAATTAATTATCGAGATTTCTCAAGTTGTTTATGATTACCTCCGAAAGCCATAGCGAGACTAATGGTGAGGGGTCAGAATATGAGTTGATGTAATTTGATTTTAGTTTTACTTTACTTGAAATATTTTCTTTGAGTACAGTTTCTTTTGTGTTTAGACAGCAACAAGGATAATGGTTTTCATGATCAATAGTTCACTTTTTGTTTAACTAGAATAGTGGCACATTTTCATTTTCTTTTAGAAATTAATTTTATCATTGTATGTTTCAAAATCCTTTTGAAGTTTGAAGTTTGGGAAATCATTATAAAGGGCATCATTGCCTTGAACATTCATAACCATACTTGTATTTTAGAATTTCCATCTCACATTAGGAAACCAACCAAGATAAATAAAAAACCCTAAAACGACAAAAAGTAAGAGATAGGTTATCTTGCACATATAGTGTGCCAAACTTCGTCAGCTTACGAATCCCGGATTGAAAAATTAATGTAGAAATTTAGGACACACTAAATTGACCAAATAGAGGTTGAATGGACTAATCAAAAATTTGATTTTCAAATTTGCCAACTTTAACATCACCACAAGGAGGCACCCAAATTGGTATTGGAAAAGGAGGAGGAAAAGGAACAAATGACATAGTAGGTTCCTCCTAAAAAATTTGGGGTGTCTGATGACCAACATAAGTTGGGAGGGAGTAGTCATTGAAGGGTTCAGATGCAAATAATTTCATAGAGAGAAGAACCAAGATATAAGAATTTTCATTGATAAAATATGAATCAATCACTTCCTCAGGTAATTCATAGAAAAGGTGAAAAAATTTATTAATAAAATCCTCTATAGATTCACCAAATTTGATTATGAGAAGATAAATCCTATTACATACATCTTGAAAATCATACATGTTGAAGGCTTTCTGAAGCTTCTTGAGAAATTCTCCGAATGAATGAATGGAAGTGGATGGTAAGTCTGACACCACTTCTTAACTTGACCTTCAAGAGAGAGGGTTAATAATATACAAACAACATCTTCATCATCGATTTCATTAGATTTAAAAAAACCAAGAAAATAAGATATATGTTTGGCTATGAATGTACCATCCTCACCACCAAA
Source organism: Pinus albicaulis (assembly GCA_034641835.2). NCBI lineage: Eukaryota > Viridiplantae > Streptophyta > Pinopsida > Pinales > Pinaceae > Pinus > Pinus albicaulis. Next base: position 1,116,622,101 of record CM076584.1, read on the forward strand.
CTTGAATTGAGACAAGTCATGAAACTATTTCTTGAAGATGAAAAGTTTACCAAGGGATAGGTTAGAAAAACATTCAGGGTTATGATTTGGGAAAGAGATATTTAAGATCAGATATTTAAAACAATCTCAACAGGGAAAAATTGTCATATAGCCCTCCTTCTAGCACCAACTTTTGATGGTGTTGGAAATATGTTAACCAAGGGGGTCTCCCCGATGTGAAGTCCTGATTAGACCTCACACTGTTTGGAGTAGGATCACCAACCGAAAATACGGTCGATTTCCATTATCCTTAAGAATTTTCTTTGGCTGAAATTATTAACATAAGAGGTTATACAAACATTCTTTTAAACAAGCAAGTACATTGAAACTGTGAGGCATACAATTGCGATGTATAAAAGGTAGTTTCACAATAGGGAGAAAAAGGGTGAGCCTCTAGAAGAAAAGCATTAGTACCATCCTAAAAGAGACACACAAGAAGATAAGAGGATCGCAAGATAGTATGAAAATTAGTTAACAATCCAAACAAAATCATAAAACCAAATACAACACGCCTTCAATAAGATAAGTACCAGAGCCAACGAAATAGTTGAATTTCCTTAGTACATATGAATGCAACACATACCGAAAAAATATAAATAATTGTCCTACAATATTAATGATACATGCATAAAAATGTGTTGGCTCATCAAACTTCATATATTAAGTGGAAGTGCCAATATATACAAGTACAATGCTACCACACTAGCCCTAGTAGTGGAACATTAAGTCACCACTTGCTTCTCCAAAAAAAGATCTTCTCTCCTATGCCAATGTTATCGAAGCCATGGTGAATGTTAAAGTCCCAAAATTTCATTTGGTTAAGTTATGAGGGTGTATTTATAAAAAATGGGGTGAATCTTGACCTCCCATGTGAATCTTGACCCCCCTCATGACTCTTCAGCTTCTACAATGAATTTTCAAATTCAATAGTGACTCTTCATATTCCATGTGGTATCCTTGGTCCTCCACATATTTTACATTCACTCATTTTGGAGAATTACATAATTTAATTCCACAAATGATGTGACAAGGCACTATGAAACATGTGACTCTTGAGATGACTATTGGAAATGATGACATGGAACTTCATGATGACGTGGAATTAGAAAGATGCTTCTTTTGCTACTTTATTTTCATATTCATGATGGATCTTGCATGTGATTTGTATTCATCCTCCAAGGGGCTGATTGATATGGAGTCTTCGTGCGATCATGATCTTTGATCTTCTGTTAGAATATAGTGTCTCTTCTTATTCCTATTCAAAGATCAACATGTATTAGCAACCACAAAGGTGTCTTCTACCGAATTCCCTGAACTTATCTCTGATAGCTCCCCAAACCAGAGCCTAGAATCAGGCTGGGTAACCTTCAACAAGCCAAAACCCCATTAAATCATGAACCATTATTAATAAGTATCACACCAAAAAAAGTATACCTAAACTCGAATGAAAGATGAGGAAGGGCACCATGAGAATGAATGGGTTAAAGAGTGGGGCACAAACTTGGCCTTAGCCTCGAGAACTAACTGGATCTACCCCACCCATAAAATATATTAATATTTATTCTAGTTAAATAAATCATATAATAAGGTAGATCGGGTAGATCTGAGTAAAGGTGTTGGATAAATATCTGGGTATTATAGTTGGTTCTTGGCATTATTAGCTCTCATAGCTTCCCGAACTTAGCTCTGCTCTAATAGTTAGCTCTCCAAACCAACTAATTTCACTAGGGATATTCTTGGTCAATTATCAAGATCCGGGGATGAGAGCCACTTTCCAAACCAACTAATTCATTAGGGAGATCAGGGTAAAGTTCAAAGAGAGAAATCTCGGTAACTCCTCTGAATAGGTGAACTCAAGGGATGCACTCTTCTAGTGTTGACTCAGGGTACCCAACTGAAAGAGGAATTAACCCCCATGGTCTCCTTATTCATATCCTTCATCATCATCTTTTCATAACAAGATATAATACCCACAACTGGAATCTACTCATGAAAATATGACATCAATATGAAAACTCCTACTCTAAGATGCTTCATAAAAATCACTAACAGAGATAGAACTAGGTGTTGGGCCGAGGGACTAGCTCAGGGATTAAGAATTTTGCAAAAATCAGGAGTTAATGCGCTATGAATGATCTTGATATTGTGAAATGTGTAGTTTAGGAGGGCTAGGTAAAGGTGACTACATAGTTGATGGGCTCAAGGAGGCAGGCTTGAGGCTTAAGACTTGAGGTTTTCCATTGCACAATTATGGAGGGAGAGAGGCATAAGGCTTGATCAGTTGCATGGTTCAAGGAGTGAGGTTGGAATATTGAGGCTTGAGACTGCATAATGCGCACAAGGAGGTGAATGGGAGGTAGGGCTGTGTAGTTACAAAGATCAAGGGGTAAGGGTTGAGCACTAAGAATACACAATGCATAATTTTGGAAGGCAAGATCTGCACATTGCACAGTTCCAAGAGGCAAAGATAGATAGTTGTATAACTTAAGATTTAATTACTTTTGTTCATACTCAATTTTTTTATTATTCCTTTTTAGTTAGATCTAAGTCTCGATTCATTGGAGAAACACATGGTGAAGGGATAATTGGACCCACATAAAATCGGTCGAGATTTCCATTTCAATGGAAATGAGTCTACTTGGGGCTCTGACCGAGAAATTTCTCCAATGTTGAGCCACACCATTTATAGGCCTCAATAGAAACTTATCTTAGTAACCAAATGAATAGAAACTAATAGTGAATTCTTCTCCCCTCCCAATCATAGGCTAGTTGTACTTCTATAATTTCTCATAGGTAACCATCCCCAAGCCAGATTCAGAGCCCGAGAAGTAAATTGCTCAAAGGAAATCCACACCATTCGTACACAACACATGGGATATATACAAAATAGTTCCTCCACTTTTACTCCGGTACGAATCCAGATCACAAAGTGCCTCCGCCAAAACAATCACTTCTAGGAATTGAGATTCCATAATTCCTTCACTTTCAATAGTGATAGGAATCTAGAGTACACAATGTCTCCACCCAAAAAAAACTTACAACAATTAATATCCCTAGTGTATCCATCGGATTACGCTACAAGAATCCAAATCTCATAGTGCTTTCATGTGTAATATGACAGGAATCCAGAGCACACCATGCCTCCATCTAATAGCCTTCATAAGAATCCAGAGTCCACTCTCAGGATCTCCACCTTTGAAAACTAGGAGAAGTCCCAAAGTAACCAATATCTCCACCTACTCTATATTAATTGAATGTCCACTTCCACCCTACCTTCTCAACACCACAACTTCACCTCATTATAATGTTTCCCAACCATATCCCAAGCTTGAGCATACATTGAGTCTCATCCAGTGATTTCATGCACCCTTACTGCGGAATTCTTCTTCTTGCAGCATAGTCACCATGCCTTGATATTCTCATGCACTTCTTCACTCATCTATACTTTATCTGCTCATATGTTCTATAATTCTTTCCTCTCGAGAGTGTATCTTCTCAACATCCTTACTTAATTTCCTTTGTGTTTTGACCAATACCAACCATCCCACAAGACTGGATCATCCTTTTACCTTGGAACCCATATGCCGATGTTAATTATTGTAGAATGAAACATAGATATGGGTGAGGATTTAGGTTTGGCTACTTCCGAAATCCATTCCCAAGGAGCTCTTCCACCCAAATCTCAATCCATGTCATCTCTCTTATTCCAGTAATTAATTATATTTCACATAAATTTACAGGATTGGTTCATATTATAATATTTACATAAAGGGTGACAAAAAGGGTTATTTACAACTAGAGTCTATTTCCTTTTCTTTAAGCTTTTCCAACAATCATTGTTTTGAGCGAAATACCTCAGTGTTTTACCAATGGATTTTTTGGAACTCAAACCACTTTCAAATGTCCTTTTTTGACTTCCCATTACCCTTCTTGACCTATTCCTTGAGGTTGGATCTCCTTGCTTTATTCCCTTTTCTATGAGTTAGGGATACCTCTTCTAGTATTTTTTTGTGGAATATTTGTAAAGCTAAACCCCTTATTTTTTTTTTCTTCAATTTCTACTCAATTTCGACAACATATTGATAAATGAATCCTAATGAGGAGATTCCCAAGAAATCCATATGCCTTTGGATGTACCTATATATGATACTGTAGTTCTTGAATAACATGTGCCCCTCTAAATCTCTAATACCTAGTTGTGACCATAAGTTATGGAAATTTTTGGTGTACTCTAGCACTATCTAGTCTCTCTCCAATCAGAGAGCTATACGTCTCATGTATTTTCCATTATAGTTCCATACAAGGTATATTTCCTCCTTATGGACCTCTAAAAAAGTTTCCCATGTTTTCCCTACATTAAACATTGTAGACTGATATTCATTGTGTCTCTCCGAGTAACCTTCCCACCAATTTTTGACATGGGGAACAACTTTCAATAGTGGAAAGGTGATCTTCTCACTTTTGGAAATTTTTTGGATAGAGTAATAGTGCTCTAATATATTTAACCATTTCCCCAAAACATCTACATCTATTTATCCTTTGAAAAATGTAATATCAAAGTTAAAATTTCCTTTGAAGGGTGTCATGCCTAAAAAAATACTGCTTGTTGAAGGTGCCTTATCGACTGTTGGAGGTTGTCGAAGGATCTAGGAAAAATTGTCCATCATCTCAGTCCTTATTAACACGAGTTATTTCTCGAGAAATAAATTGATATGATTTGTTTCTCTATCATCTCTCGTTTCTTCCACTTTGTGAGGCCACTTGGGTTTGTGTAACACCCTCCTCCCACATTTAATCAAGCTAACCTGTCCACTAGGGTAAAAATGCGATGAGAGGCTACTATGATGTGATTGAACTCCCCATGTGTAGTTAAGGAAGTGGAACCGACAAAAAAAGTCCAATATGACCTTCCTTATGAGCTATAGAAACTTCAAGAGACAACCAACCCTTCTAGGTGCTTAACCCCTAAAAAACAATTTCATTTTGCTGATGTGAATCCTCAATTGCTACCATGAAAAACCATGCATGTGAATGAGGAATTCAAATTTCTCCCACAACAAGGCATGCCAGCAACTTTGGACCTTTTGAGGAAGTTATGAGCCAGTGACCCAGAATTTTGAGCCACGTTTTTAGGGCTAGGTCTGAAGCCTCTACCCAGAACTTCATGAAACTTACATAAATGAATAATAATAATGGAAAAAGGCTACTAATGTAATAATTGATACAAGTACTTGATCTGACCCCTACTAGACATGACATACATTTTTTCAAACATCTCACAAGTATCCAATCTACAGGTCATAACATCAGATATGAGCATAGGGTATCATAATTATCTGAGATTCGTAAAGAAGCTTTGATGTCTTATTACAATAGTTGTATTATCATCTACTACACCATATGTTCATCTGCTAATCAAAATATGATAAGATCCATACATAAAATATGTCATAAAACATACTCATAACCAACATATAACCAACATAAATAACAAGGATATGATATCCATAAAAATTATATATGAATAGTACATTTACACTTGAAATACCAAGGAGAAGGATCTCTTATTAATGAATGTATAAGAAAACCAAGTCAGGGACTTCCATGAACTACCAGATGATAGATTAGGATAAACCAATTCTTTATTTCATCCAATCACCCCCATGCCATATTCCAAGCATGAATGCGGGACTCACAAAAAAACAAAACATGCTTCCTTAGGATTTACCATAATCCACCAAGGAATTTCTAGGACCAAAAAATAAACATACAATACCAAGAATTACTGCAATCACACCATATACAGGCCCAACGATCACTAGGCCTATACAAGCACGGATGCCTCTAGATATCTTCGCCTACAACGTGAGGAATTTTCTTGTCTCCTAGTATCCTGGATTTACCGTATATGTCAACATTCACCGATCAAGGATTCATAGGCCTGATCAAGAATCCACCCTCTAGGATTTACCTCATATCCATACATTCACTGGTCTAGGATTCCTAGGCCTAATCAAGGGCACACACCTCTAGGATTTACCATATATCCATCCATTTAGTGGTCGAGGATTCCTAGTCCCATTGAGGTACACAAAATATGTCTTTACTACAATCCCACCATATACTGGTCCAAGGATTCCTAGGTCTTGTGTTCTTTTTCAAAGACCACCCCACTCAGTTTTGAAACCATCCGACAAACAAACTTAACCAAGTAAAATAGAACCCATCACACCATGGTTATCCAAAAATGGCAAGGAAAGGATGGAAATCACTGTCACACATGGAAAAACCCATGAAAATGACAACAAGAGAACCATATACACACATGTCAAATATAGAAAGGAAATCAAGCATGTAAATAAATACCTGCAAGTAATCCCGTTGTAGCCAATTCATTATGCTCTTCCCTTCTTGATATTTTCTTCCCTTTGCCTTATTTGATCTTCCTTTGCTTTTCTTGATCCAATGCTATAATTCTGTAAGCGTTCACGAGTGAGAGAGAGAGAGAGAGAGAGAGAGAGAGAGAGAGAGCTCCAAAAATGAACTGACAAAAAGATACAAACTAATCCTCAGAAGCCTTTTCATCAATGAGGCCTCTATTTTCTTCATTTTTTTTCATTTTCCTCCTCACATGAAACCTATGACCTTTCACCTTCCTTTTCTCCTAATTTCCATTATTTTCATAAATAAAATGCCAATTAATGTCTCATGCCTTTCCAAAGCCTTATCCAGTGCCTTTGCCAATTTCGTTAGCCATAATAAACCTAATTATTTCCAAAAATTTAGCTTGGAATACATGTCCCATGACCTTGGCTATTATTTTCCATTTATTAAGTTTATTATGTGAGGTTTTTAACCTAGGGCTATTACAGACCCCTCCCCCTTAGGGGAACACTATCCTCAGTGTTCAATGACACCTATAACCATCAACACCACTGAAAGACAAAATATAATGGTTATGGAGCTTTATAAATTAGCTTGATGCATTATTTAAAATGATTATCCTGTTGAGAATGAAACCAACATGACAACCATAACGACACAACACCCATACCACTTATTGCATATTTATAATGAAATGCATGGTGGTATTTACATCCATATACATGTATACATATAACAAAGCATCACACCAAAAAATATTCCAAAAAAATTCTCTCAACCAACGAATAAAGAAGGATAAATAGCCTGCATCTGATCCACCATGTCTCATGTAGCTTCATTGGGCCCAAAGTGCTTTCATTGCATTTTGACTTGCTCGATTGCTCAGTTCCATAGCATGAGCATATTTCTCTGAAAAATACACTAAGGTTCCTACTGGAATTCTCCTTTTGGATCCACTTGCAATACAAACCAATCAATCACATGATCAACATATTTAACATACTTCTCAAGCAATGAAACATGGAACAAATCATGGAATTTCACTGTCAGAGGAAGTGCAAGTCGGTAAGACACTGGTCCAATCCTCTCAAGGATGTCAAAAGATCCACAATACTGAGGTGCTAGCTTCACATGACCCAATCCTCAAGGAGCTCTTCCTGTGATTGATGAGGAAATACACCTGTTCCTCAACTTGAAACTCCTTGAACATCCTGTTTCAATTTGCATAACGTTTCTTCCTTTCATGTGCTACCTTTATATTCTTCTTGATTACTTGCATTTCTTGTTCCATTTTTGCCAACATAATCGATCCCATCAACACCTTTTTCACTAGATCACTCCAATGAATGGGGGTATTACAACTTCACCAATAGATTGCCTTGAAAAAAATCATCCTCAGTGACTCTTGATAACCATTATTATAAGAAAACTCAACCAATGGAAGGTACTCCTCCCATATCCTATGTTGATTCATTACATGCATCCTCAACATGTCCTCCAATATCATGTTGAACTTCTTTATCTGTCATCTTTCTGTAGATGATAAGTTGTGTTGAAGGCAAAATATGTCCCCAAACCTCCAAAAAACTCCTTCCAAAACTTGGAAGTGAACTTAACATCCCTGTCTGACACAATTTTCCTTGGAACACCATGCAAATTCACTAGATCTCTGATGAAGACCTATGCTACATAGTTAGCTGAATAATTAGACTTCACTAGAATGAATTGTGCTACATATGTCAACCTATCTACTAAAACCATGATATAATCATGGTGTCTATATGTACTTGGGAAACCTGTGATGAAATCCATGGAAAGGACCTTTAACTTCCACTCTGGAATTAGAATCGGGTGTAGTAGTCATCCTGGATGCTTACATTATTCTTTTACCTGTTGAAAATCCAAGAATCTAGCCACAAAATATGCCACTTCCTTCTTCAGATTCAGCCGATAATAGAACTTCTTTACTATTGTCAATGTCTTTTGGTACCCTGTGTGACGTGAATAAAATTTTGCATGAAAATTTTGCAAGATGGTCTTCTTGATCTCATTGTCATTTGAAACATAAATCCTGTCCCTAAATCTAACCAAACCATCTGTTGTAAGACAATAGTCCACATCCTGATCACCTGTACCCTGGTATAACCTGTGCGCAAGCTCTTTGTACCTATCATCCTGTTGACCTACCTACAAGATATGATCTTGTAAGTTTGTCCCATAGGAGCTCATAGTTGTTATATGATTCACATGTATCATCTTGATAAGAGTGTCTCCAACCCTGTTCTCCTTACCCTTAATGTACCCAATCTCAAATTAAAACTCACTGATCATGGCCAACAATCTAGCTTGCCTGGCATTATGTTTCAGTTGATAAAATAATTACCTCAACCCACTATGATCACTCATCAATAAAAACCTCCTACCAAGAAGATAATGTCAACACATCTTCAATGCATGGATGATCGCTACCAAATCAAGATCATGTGTTATCACCAAAAAATGATCACCTAGCCATTTCTGAATAGGTGGATCGAAATACACCATCTAAGTTTAATTTTACCATAGTAAAATCATTTTCGTCAAAGGAAATAATTTAGTAAACCATTTTTTAAATTATTTCTGATTAAAATTAAAAAACCCCATGAGAATAATTGAATAAATCATTATTTATTTAATTTTCTCTAGGATTAATTATTAAATATTTTTTGATAATTATTCTTTGTGACATTTGACTAAATCACCTAACAACAATTAAATAAATAATATTTATTTATTATTCCTTAACTCCATTCTTGGAATAATTGTTAAGTCGATATTTAATAATTGTCTCATTTTCACGCCTTTCTTAATATTCACGAAATAATTAATAAATAATTATATTTGTTAATTATTCCTAAATAAATATATTTGACCATTTTGAATATTTTTTCCCTCTCCAAAAATATAATAAAGTATTCCTAATGGTTAGATCCTAATTTTGGTCAATAATATTTATTATTCTCCATTTTCAAGATCAAACCAACACTTTGTTATAAATAAGAGGGTTTTTTCATTCATTCTTCACCATGATCATTGTCATTGTCACCATTATTGTCTCCATACTTTCGAGATCCCACTCGAGTTTTACACATTTTTTAGGTTTTTCACATATTGAGAGAGGAAGATCTAATACTGAAGCATCAAGGACATCAAAGGATCCATCCCACAAAGGGGGATTTGTGACCCTTCTATAAATATTCTTCAGATGGTGCTATCAATAAAGGATTTATTTATTTAAACATCATTCCATAATTGGTTATTACATCAGATTTATTTTCTTGTTTATTATTTTAGATCACATACATCTATTTTTCTGCAGGGTTTTCTCACATTTTTATTGCATATCTGAAGTATAAGTAGCCACAATTGTTGTTAGGGTCACTTGTCACCTGTGAGCTTAAGTGGGATATTTTTTTACACCTTCCAAAAATTTTCATACTAACAAGTGACGACTCCACAGGCGTAACAATTTAGTTTCTTGGGTGACTGTAGCTTCAATGTTTTTTAGGGTTTTCTATAGCTATTTTTAGTCTCTCAATTGATATTTGTAGTTTTTATTTCCTTTTTTTCTGACAAATTTTTAGATTTTGGTGGTTTTCTGGTTTTTTCTACAAGTCAGAGTAGCGTCTGAGTAGGAGACAACAACATCTGTGTGAGATATGTCCACTGAGAGTCTTGAGAGAAAAACAAAATTTTCAGCCCAAAATCTGCACTATACGATCCATAATGCACTTTTTGGCCCAAAATCTGCATTTTATACTTGTTTCATGTCAGTACATGCGTTTTAAAATTTTTTCTCAGAAATTTTCAGTTTTTTTCCAGAATTTCCGAGAGTGTTGTCTGTGTAATGGGAAGGATTTTTCACCTTTGTTTTAGTCTCCCTTAGGCAAGGATACTCTTAGTTTTTTCTCTTTGAGGTATAAAAAACCCCCCTAGGGTTTGTATTACACCTCCACCCTTTTAGGAAGAGATTGGATGAGTGAGGAATCTAGGGTTTCAACATTTTTGGTCACTAGTTTTCAGGGTCTGATCCACTTTATTTCAGCCCTTTATGATAGGTTATTTCACCATTTTAACTCTATTTCTAGTTTTCTCTTTCCTTCTCCCTTATGAACCCCTTGAGTGTCCTAGGATTTTTAGCTTCTTCCCTATTGTTCGCAACAAATTTCACCTCTTATTTTTGATATTTGTCTGCACCATTTTCAATAACTTAGTGCCTTTAGATCATATTCCCTTTGAAATTACATCTTGTAGGCCTTTTGTGTGTTTTTGAGGAGCTTGTTTTCCTCTGTTTGTTTAGTTGTTTGAGAGACTTATTTGGATGGGATTTGAGCTTGACTAGATGTTTATTTTACTGTCATTTTACATCATTATTTACAAATTTTCAGCATTTTATTTCAGTAGCACATGGCATCATCAAACATACTCAATTAACTGATACACTAAAAACACTTTATCACACACATTGTCATACCCTAAGTGAGTGTGAGTTTGGTTAACACCACCAAGCCAAGACTTGAAACACGCCACATATAATAATCTAACACACATATATTAAGCCCACTTGGGCATCAAGGCCAAACAATCTATGTAGTTAGGTGTAGGATCAGTGGGATATGCTTCCAATAACACCCATCAATCATTTACATTTATACATAGAAGTCGACTTTGTAGGGAGATTAAAATCCCTCACCATCCCATGGTTCGAAGCCAGAGTGTGTTAGAAACCTGACTCAAAGAGGGTTAGGCTAGGTCATTGTGCGAGAAGTTCTCCTCGGGGCTACCAAAACCGTGGTAGGGAAGTCGATGATCACAAATAATCCAAAGAATCTACCACACCTGTGGGACGAAGGTAACCGTAGTGACCAATATTAGGAAAACACCTTATAGGATTGGCTAGCTCCATTTGTTGGGATGAGATTCCTTGATGTAAGAAGTTCTTTGGAAGTCCATATAAAATAATAGAGTTAGGATTATTTGAGGATTTACATCACCTATAGGATAGAGGTCATTTTATTTGATAGGACGTGTTTTCTTGTATTAAAGTAGCATCATTATAGAGTTAGTTTACACTTGGCACCACTGCATTAGGTTTTTTTTGTTGTTGTTTGTTACTCTTTTTCTCCTATCATCCTTTAGTACTTAGTGTGATCATTATCTTGACATCATTGCGCCCCCTAGGCGTTTGTCAAGGAAAATTTGAGTCCTTCACCCTCATTTCCCATCAGGACATATTTCTCCTCCCCATCGAGTTAGATTTCATCCTCATAGTCCTCCATCAAGTCTTTTTGACTATGATTCTACCAATTCATCCAGTTCTTTATTTGATTTTGTGTCTTCTCAACCTCGTATCACCACCATGTCAGGCACTAAAATAGGTGTGGGAAACCAAGATGGTAACTCAGGTGCTAACCCGGGTAATCCAACCAATGTAACCTCTACCGGTATGGTCATTCCTACTCCATTAATACCCTTCATGGCTGGTTTTAATCTCCCCAATTTTAACTAGTTGATTAACGATCCTCTTCTCCATAACCCAATTTGGCCAGTTATGCCTACCAAACTTCCTTCTGACATACCGAAGTTTGAAGGAAATCCTGGAGAAGACCCCAAAAATCATGTTTGCTCATTTTACATGTGGTGTTCCTCTAATTCCATCACTGAAGACTCCATCCATCTTCGTCTATTCGAGTGCATACTTACTAGAGCTACTGGTAAGTTGTATCTCGATCAACCTAGCACCACTCATTCCAATTTCTTGACTCTTGCCAAAGAATTTTTTATACTATTTTTAGTTACATCTCTGTTATGACACTGGTACCAAATTCTTGACTTATTTTCATCAAAATTTTGCCACTCACCTATTTTACCATATCCAAGAATGACATAGAAGGAGGTGTATGTGTAGGGCCCCTAATTTTGAAGACTATGTTTACATGGATTGGTTCCTTAGATCACTTTTGGCCCCCATAGGTAAATATGTTGCTTCAAAATTCCATTAGTTTGAGGAAGATGCACTCCAAGTAGCTTTAAAATATGACTTGATCTATGATCAATCAAGTTATGTTTATATCACTCTCCCTGATCTGCCTTTGACTGGTGCTGCTAATGCATCAGGGGAATCTCATTCTGCTAAAGGTATTGTTAGATCCATTTCACACCCTCACCCGCAACCATATACTCCACATCCGATGAGTTATGGTAAATCCTAGGGGGGACCAGTTCCTCTTACAATTATCCCCCTCCTCCAGGAAACCCTTATCCAGTTCAAAGAATGTCATATGCATATTCCCAATCACATCAGCAGATTCCAGGGAAAACTATTGTTCAACCTATTTATCCAAATGTTTCCCCTCCTCCTTATTTTCCATATGCACCACCTAACGCTCTAGCCCCTCTGACACTAGTGCCCTATTGGTTTGAAGGGTCTTGACCCAGGTTCGATTTTAAGATTTACCAACAAACCCATGTACTACTGGCACTTTCGGAAATGGCCTGCTTGCATAGGCCAAGGTCTCACCTGAAGTATTATGGGAGGGTGCTGGAACCAATTTTCCACACCCTGAGAGAGAGAAAGTTAATTGAAGGGGGCCCCTTCAGGTCTAACAGGCCTGCACTGGAGAATCCCTAACACAGAAACCCTTAATAGTATATTGGTGGAATAACTTAAGCGTAGCTCATCAATCATCAAATAACAGGTTAACAAAAGCAAGGTGACCAATTATAACTAGATCTATGCATTCATTCCTTCTTACTATATTTCATCCACGTGCACATTCCTAAATCAACAGTATTCAGTGAAAAGATATAGCCAGAGAAATAACATAAAGCGCAACCAATAGCCATAACACAAAACCACTTATATATCACGAAACACTCTTTCATAATCATTCATATCCAGATCCAACTTAAAAACTCTATTTACCAGCCCGCGTGAATAGCCAGCGGGGTCCGCACACAACATATTTCAGGGTCTCCATGCACACAACCAGCAGGAGCCCTTACCCAGAAAATCAACACAAAATATCCACAGATTCGTATCCAAGATTAATCCAAAACTTAGCCTACATATAGACTCAAGATATGCATCTATTTATATCATATTAGCCTACACTACTCTATGGTCCGCAAACTGTGGTTTGCGGACTTTTGGTCTACCCTTTGACCCATTACAATTCATTGGGGGCTTTGATCCGTGCCAAAGCCCCTGCACTAGACTTAATTATTACAAAATATTACAAAATTGTTCCAAAATTTATACTAGGGTACCCTGCTCCAACAAGTCCCCAACACAATCTTGTGACTTGTCCCGAGTCACAGTGGCAGTGGGGTCTTCATATTTTCCTGGATTTGTTCGACAATGATGGTAAACGAAGGCAGGATGGCTTCATTCTGCGTGGTTTCATTCTAAGCGATGCCAACCAAATTTTGTGAAGTCGGTCCTTCAGTAGCTGCAGTGACGCTCTCCAAGTTCAGGTTCAATTACTTTACTGCCACATCTAAGTACTACGAAATTTTGAGAGCTTCATCGGCCCACGGCTTTAGGTGGTCACTGAGGACCTACTTCTTGTGGTGAAGCTCCTCAATTTCATCCTGAAGCGCATGACTGGTCCAAAGACGCGCTAAGTGTTGTGCTGCAACAAGGATGGACATGGTAGCTTCCATTTGTTCAAATCTTGCTCCTTCTGGTGAAACTCCTGATTGAATTGGCATAGGAGGGGATTGCACTACATCGTGACCATAAAACAATAGCAGTGTCTAAAAATTATGTGCCCTTGGTTATCTATGCTGCAATTCTTCTGGTGGCTTCCTTGACCAGCGCGACTTGCTGGGCGTGCACCTCAGGAGGGGTCTCGGGCTACAGTTTGGCTTGTAGTGCAGCTATTTGTTGCTCCAGATATTCTTTAACAACCTCCACTTTAGTCTTGGATGCCCTTAATACAACTACCAAGCCTTCAACCTTGGCCTGTAGCGCCGCAAAGGCAGGAATTACTTCTGGCATATCCTCACAGAGCTGGTCTATCAGATGATCTAATTCAGCTTGCTGTGCAACTGTTGTGATGTGTGATGCCTGAGCTTGGGCGGCTTCAGCAGATTTAGTCACAATGGTTTTCTTGGCCTCATGTAGCTGCTATTGTGCCTACATTTCTCCGTGCTGGAGCTTGCTCGAGATGAATACATAGAGGGTGTGCAACTGCTCAGCTGTCAGCATTGCAACATCCAGATCGACAGCAGAACAAGTGCGAAGTTGCTCACATAGGATCGGAGGTACTACAGTGAATGTTGTGCCTGAGAGGGGGCATATCCGACTCTCTATAACTGTGGCTAAGGCTGTAACTGTGGCTATTTGGCTCGCTTGATTCTTCCTTGCTTGGGTCATGCTTGCCTGATGCATATCAACTTTTTTAACTGGAGGACCTATAGCCCTGACTGCAAGGCCTCTACCATAGACTTCTATTGATCTTCAAGAGTAGGCCATTGATCTTCAGAGGTAATAGTGACATTGTCCGCAATTTTCTCCAAGTATTCGTTTGTCAAGGTGAACTCCACCTCCCTACTAGTCTTAGTGGCCTTGTGCTTCTTTCGCTGCCCTTTGGGAGGCTCGCCTGTGTGCTTTGTTTTGTGTGGGGACTCCACGTCCTCCCCACCAAGCCTTTCAACCTCCATGCCCCACTCAGACTCTTGCTTGGCCCCCTTGGTGGAATCCTTGGGGATTTCCTTGGTCTTGGTTTTCTCCGTGGAGTGCACCTCGTCTCCTTCACTGTACTTGGTGGGGCCATATCCTTCGAGGTTGCATCATTGCCATAGGTGCATACTATGACCAGGGAAGATGATTTGAATCCAAGCTTCCATGCTGGTGGCCAAGTTGCGACAAGTTGATCAATATTATCTTCCGTGGCCATATACAGAAGGTTGTACCATGCTTGATTCTTGCAAGCCCTTATCTACACATTGTGCATGGTGACATGGAATTCAACAATGCCTTTGTATTTTTCATAAACCGCAGGCAACAAGAACAACTTGGAGTGAATTGGTGCTGCCAGCACATAGTTGAACAACACCTATAACACCTTGTCCTCCTCTGTATGCTTTGGATCCTTTGAATCCCATAGGTTTGCATACCACGTACCTTCACAAACATCCGGCTCTTTCTCAGGGAGCATTGCATCATCAGGTGTCTCCCATGTAATCAAGGTGATCAACATCAACAATGAAGAATAGCAAAATGGCTTCCCCTAGTCTGCAACTGCGACCATTTTTAGCAGAGGGACTACGACTATTTTTAGTAGATCCCTTTCTCGCACCATCTGGCTAGCTGAATCACACAAGCAGGGATGACCAATGCTCGACACTTACGCATCATTTTATAGGTGAATAGTGGAGTACGCATGCACACTCCCGGGTCAGCTATGGTTTCTACAATGAATTGTCTCCTATTGCGATTAAATTTATACTTCTCTCACACTTCATCAACGACCTTCTGCTCATATTTCTTGCCGAAACCCTTCATATGGGGCCCTTGCATGGGTAGGCCGATGATTTAGTGAATTAACGCAGCATGGATTGGGATGCGGCCTTGGATCCACAAGCACCCATCATGGATCAATGCTAACAGCTGGCACACAATCAAGATGGTAATGGAATATCGGCCAAAGTGGGGGATGCATAGCAAATTCAATATCCCCGAGTCTTCTAATCCGTGCACCCATGGCATCGGCTCCACCTTCGATACGTTATCATACAAGACCCTCTCAAGATATAATTCTGGGGCCAGGTCTGGGAAGGCATCCGAATTTTCTAAATCGTGATCATTAAATTTAATGGAGGAGAGGCTCCTTAACATGTCACCAATCAAGGGGACCTCCTACAGGACCAATGACATTTGCAAGTATTCTCAGACCACATTGACATTCTTAGGGGTTCACACCGTTGGTTTTCTTGGCTTGACATATGCTAGCAACCAGGAGAGCTTCCTCTTGGGCTATCATGGGACACTTTGATGGATTGGATGAGCATGCCTGGGGCACCTACCGAGTGGAATGAAAAATCCGAGGGGATGTGTGTGACTTAAACGTTGCCCGCTTCATGGCTTTCCCCTTCCATTTCTCTTTTCATAACTACTTTCCTTTTTCCTTCCCCTTCCCCTTTACTTTGGTTGGTGTAGACACGACTTTTTCAATGTCGAGGGTTACCTCAAACACATCTTCGGACCCAATTTTGATGAAGGCCGTAATAGGCGATGACTCAGTGGGGTTGGAAGCAATCATTCTTGCTTTGAAGATGAATTCAGGGTTTCTTCTGTCAGAGGGGCTAGCTCACCCAGAAATACAGATTTCAAATTCACACAATACACATAGTTCACAATAAAGCACAAGGCACAAGAATTTCAGAAAGAAAAGGAGTTGATTAAGGCCTGCGCCCCTCTTTTTATAGCCTCCTATGAGTAAAAGTGGTTGGATTAGTCTTAAATGAAACTTACCATCAAGGAAACGGTAAAAAATCCTCCCAGATCACTGCATTAATTTCCAAATGCCTGCTTCATTTAACGGTAAAATCACTTTTTCACTTAGTTTTACTGTTCCAACGACTAGTTTTTCTACCTGCGCACTACCCTTCTACCTCCATCGCACCCTTCCATGATTCCCTACCTACGCACTACCCCTGCGCACCTGTCGAACCCTAATTCGACTTTCCCTCCATCTATGTGCAGTACTCCTGAGACAGATACTCCGGCCATATAGTCATTTAGTAGGCATTGGGTTTTCCCTATAAGGTTTCAGACAACTTCCGTTAACATACCCAGGCAGGTAGTCTCTGCACAATGTAGCCAAGATGACCTCACCACCATCTATAATCTCTTTCTCTATATATGGGCCCAACTAGTGCTTACGGAATTTTCTTGGGTGGTGCGCAAACTGGCTATCATAAAGCAACACTAATTCTTCATCTTTGAATACCTTCTATCGGATATGTCGATAATGTCAAGCTTGAACCTGCTGGTGAAAATTAGCAATGAATTGATCCTCTTCCAAGGCAACCAACTACGCCAAGCATTCCTCCATGAAGTCAGGTTCAACCATGATTGTAAAAAGTGCAATGTGCAGGATGGGGACGATGTATTCCATGGGCATGATGGCCTCCTTCCTGTAGACCATCCTAAAAGGAATTTTTCCATTCAGTTTCTTGCACGTGGTCCTATAGACCCAGAGCACTGAGGGGATGTGCATGTCCCAATCACTTCGGTAAACATTATAGACCTTAGTTAGCACATGTTACAAAATTTTGTTGAAGGCCTCTACTGCCCCATTCACCTGTGGGTGATATGGGGTACTCTTTTTATGGTGGATCTGAAATTCTTCTATCAAAGCTTCAACAGTTTCATTAACAAAATGTGTACCTCTATCTCTCATTAAGATCTTCGGGCAGCCAAACCTGGTCATAATATGCTCAAATATGAAGTGCGCAGCGGTATCTGTAGTACAATTCTTCACAACCTTCGCTTCAACCCATTTGGTGATGTAATCATTTGCGGTAGTGATGTAACGTGCACCCATCTTCTTTCCTGGGGGATTGATGGGTCCTACAAAGTCTATGGACCATTTTTCAAATGCCTAAAATTCCATCTGTGGTTTCAGGGTAATATCATCTCTGCACGAAGGTTTCCCTGTCCGTTGGCATGCGTCGCAGCAGAATGTGCGGGCGTCGCTATGCAATGTGGGCCACCACAACCGAGACCTCAACACCTTCGATACAGTTTATTTTCCTACATAGTGACCTCCTACTACCCCTCCATGGGCTTCATCCAAGATATTTTTTCTTTCATGTTCTAATACATACCTCCGCAACACCTCATCTGCTCCCAAATTTTATAATTGACCATCAATTATGGTGAAATCAGCTGCGCAGGTTACCAACTCCTTTTTTTGTTGTACTAAATAGTCTGCAAGTGCCATTCTCTTGGTTAAGAAGTGAATAATGTCTACAAAGTGCTCATCAACCACCTTGACAGAAAAAAGTTGTGCATCCGGTAACCATTCTTCTAGATTATTTAGCTCTTCCCCACTCTTAATCTGAGACAAGTGATCAGGTTCGGCATTCAATCTCCTGAGCTTCACAACGATTTCAAAATAATAATCCTGGAATAGCAGTAACCACCTACAAATATTCCCCCCCCAACACAGGCTTATTGACCAAGTATTTTAAAGCTAAATGATCCGTGAACATATTGAAGTGTCTGCCCAATAGATAGTGCCTGTATTTATGTAGGGAATACACCATTGCCAATCCTTCACACTCAGTAGTAGAATAGCTACACTCTGTGCTAGAGAGTTTCCTGCTAGCAAATGCAACCGGGTGATCAATGTCTCCTTCTCCTAGTTGCACTAAGACACCTTCCAGGGCTATCCCCAATGCATCCACATGCACATGAAAGACCTTCGCCCAATTTGGAAATATGAGGATAGGCGATGTTGTAGCTTAATTTGACTCATCTAAAAGTCAAGAGAGGCCCAGAGAAATTCAAGGTTGTTGAGGAACAATTGTTAAAATTTCAAGAATACCTGCAACATGCTCAAAAGGGTAACCACAAGCTCAATGAGGATTCATCATCACATATGAACTGGAACCAAAATTAGGGAAGCGACAACATTGGAGGTGTAATATAAGCGAGAGGAGAAGCAAAGAATAAAAGCGCGCAGCAAGGGTCAAGTCGGGCTTATTCGCATGCAGAATAGTTTAAGAGTCGGGCTAATTGATGCATTCAGAATAGGGTCAAGTCATGCAAATATATGTGAAGAAAAATGTTCGGAGGCTTAATCGCAATCGCATGTGGAAGGCCTGATCGCATATTTCAAATTGCAATCGCAAAGCTCAGGAGGAATAGAACAAGATGAATCACCGAAATGCGAAATGTGATATGAGGATCTGATGCGATATAGTTTGAAGCTCGAATATAAAGTATTTAATGTATGTCCGTAGGACCCTCTTGCATATTGCACATCACAAGCTCAGAAGGGATAGCGATCATAAGATAATGAGATTCACTGAAGTGCGAAGTGCGATAACGAAGCAGACACGATAGAAGTTATCGCTAAAGTCTAAAGGTTTTTAAGTGTGGGTACATGGGTTTTTCCTTTGCAAAATTTGCATCGGAGGGCAAAAGCGGATTATAATGCAGGACGTTGGAATGCCAAAATGAGAAGTGCGATAAGGGCCCAATGTGATATAGCTTAGAACTATGATTTAATATATTCCAACCGCACATCACACATCGCAAGCTCAGGAGGAATGGATATCATGAATATGTTATGAATGTCGAAATGAGAAATGCGACAAGGTTTTATATCGCCGATTGTAATTTGCGATTAGCCCCAACTCCACTTGCAACACCATCCCTAGTTTTATCGCACATCGCACATCACAAGATCAGGAGGAATGAAGCTCATCAATATGTTATGAATGCTGAAATGCGAAATGCGATAGTTTTCAAAGGAAATTTTGAATCTATTTAAAGTCCAAGATTATGTGCAGTTGCGTTGTTTTAGGAATAAAGTGAACACGGGCATGAGTAGAAGAGGCAGAGTTGGGTATAAGGGGACATGATAACATTGTTTGAAACATAGAGGCATAGGTAGAGTCAGGAAAAAGAAGCATATGGTGGCACTGTTCGAAGATGCGTTATTGCAGCATTGTTCGAATACCACATAAGAAACATAAAATACATAACAACAAGCAGAACTGAGAAAATATTGAACTCTGGAAGAAATGAAGGGCAAGGATGTCCAATCTACCAGGGAGACACATCAAGACTTTAGGGAGATGCATCAGCAATAAATCAGATTAAAAAAAAACAATAACATTTCAAGTTTTGATTTGTTTTCTTTGTGTGTTAATATTGAAGCTATAGTGATGTCCTCAATTGCAATGTGATAAGTAGTTTTGATAGTTTATGTAGTTGGAGTAGTTTCAAGAAGTTCTAGTAGTTACGATCTATTTTTGATGTATTGAAGCAAGATAGAAGGAAAAAAGAAAGAGGGTTCTGAGTTTTGGACCTCTTGGAGACTAAATTTTGTACTTCTTTTTTTGATGGGTGAATGAAAGAAGTAGCAAGTTTCCTGCAAATTTTGATGGTGCTTTGTGTTTCTTGTGTCATTTTTTGTTGTTTCTTCCTTGAATGAAGTGAATTAAAGAAGCAACTCGTCTTTGATTTACGTTTGTAAGTAAGAGCTAAATAGCCTTAATAAGCGCTCCTTCACTCCAATCCCTCTCTCTCCATGAATTCTCTCTGAAACTTAAAAGTAATAGATTCTGTGTTTACATCATATTATTTTGAGTTTCCTCTCTCTCCATGAATTATCTCTAAAACTTAAAAGTAATAGATTTTTTTTTTACAGCATATTACTTTGAGTTTCCTCTATGGTTCTTCTTTTCCATTCAGATATCAGAAGTCAATGGCATTGTGAAATATTTTATTATTCTAGATCATTAAGGGTTTTAGAAAACTAGTTTCGAGAGGGATATAACAAAGACCTCATGATAAAATTATTTATGTGACACACTTTTAAAATGTATTAAGCACTGATTCCTTTCAAAACTAAGGGATTGTCTCTTAAGAACCAACAGGAGCAGTGACCATTTTCTCCTTTAGTAGCTCAAAAATATTCCGACACTCCTCATCCCAAGAAAAGGATACATCCTTCCTTAGCAGCTTCTCCATTGGTGCAGTGATTAGGGCGTACCCTTGAATAAAATTTCTATAGTAGCCGGTGTGTCCTAGGATGGAGCACAACTGTTTCTCAGTGGTGAGGATTGCGAAATTGATGATAACTACAATCTTGGTGGTGTCAACCATCAATCCCTGCTAACATATAGCGTGCCCCAAAAAAATCCCAAATGGCATATAGAATATGCATTTCTTTATGTTTAGCGAAATATGGTGTTTCATGCAAGCATCCAACATCATGTGCAGGTTCGACACATGCTTCTTTACTAATCCAAAAATTTTCCAATCATCAAAATAGACCTCCAGAAACTTGTGAATGAAATCTTTGAATATTGTTATGACTATGCGTGAGAAAATGGCAGGGGCATTCTTCAGCCCAAAAGGCATGACAGTGTACTGGAAAGATCCCCACTCAGTCACAAAGGTTGTCTTGCTACGGTATTCAGTTTCTATTCTGATCTGATGGTACCCTGAAAACCCATTAGTGAAAGAGTATGCTTCCTGACCTCCCACATTATCCAAAATTTCATCAAACAATGGCGTAGGGAAAGGATCATGTACACAGGCATCATTTAGTTTGCGCAGATCTACACAGTTCCTTATCTCTCCTTTGGTTTTATTTTATTGGACCACCATAGGACTTACCCAATCTAACTGCTCTACTGGCTCAATGATACCTGCGGCTAACATCTTATCGATTTCCCCCTTGAATTTCTATTTATATTTAGGGTTCAACTGATAGGGCTACTGTTTGACAGGGCGCACATCCAGCTTCAAGGTGATCCTCGTAACTCCCATATCCCTGACAATCCCTTTTAGCTTAGAGAAATTTGTTGGGAACAGGTCCTGATATTAGGTTAGAAGCTTCTCGATATTTCCAACCGTATCGTCATCCCAATAATCCCCAATTTTGGCCATCTTAGGGTGCTCTTTCGTGCCAATTTTGACTTCCTTTAGTTTTAATGGTTTGGTTACATCTACTACCTACAACAGAGGTCCTACAACTGCATGCTCTCCTTCCAACTTTGGGATAGTGATATTTTTGGGGTCCTCTTCGTAGTCTTCTACTGACAAATTTCGGCAATTGAAAATATCTTGCATCTGCACATCCCAAGCTGGCGCAACACATTCTTTCCTAGATAAGGACTCATCAAATACCAGAGCATATATATCTTGCAGGGCTTCATCCAGTTTCTCCCTCCCTCCTACTAACCCAAACGTCACCATTAAATCCTCTGTCATTGTACCCTAGTGGCGAGTGTTGGTGTAGCTCCACATATAAATACCAAGTAGTGGGGATTGGTCCCAAAACATGGATAAACATATGGACCCATTCATTCCAAGTCTTTTCGATCCATATCTCCATCCACATTTCTAGATGCTTGCGTGGGTCCTCACGACCAAAGAAGAGTTACATGGGTGGGTTAACTGGAGGTTCAAATCATAGGATCATCATTTTTCGA
The DNA here is from genome assembly GCA_034641835.2 of Pinus albicaulis. Classification (NCBI taxonomy): domain Eukaryota; kingdom Viridiplantae; phylum Streptophyta; class Pinopsida; order Pinales; family Pinaceae; genus Pinus; species Pinus albicaulis. The sequence continues at coordinate 1,116,644,748 of CM076584.1, forward strand.
AATTCCTCCCAGTCCTGGAAAGCCTCCTTATGATTTTACCACCATCACACAGGCGTCGCGCGCATAGCCTATTCAAGTGCCCAAAACCTTCGTTCTTTAGGAACATCTGCTTCGAATTCTTTAAGAAAGTCCTTAACACTACTAGAACCAACAAAGTAGGGAATTTATTTTACCTTTGAGGAGATGCATCAGAATCTCTTTTTGGTCTTAAGGCACCACAGTGCAGATATGTCATGCAACTGGTTCTGCCAATTTTCTATCTCACCATCTATGTCTCAGAGGCATTCATTTTTTTTCTCCCAACACAACATTCCATCAGCCATGGGGTTGATCCAATCATCATCTCAGGCAATTCGTTTGTAAATATGATCAACATCCTCCTCCTTGTGCACCGGCTCTATATATCGTTCACCTTTTGCTGGATCCATAGGACTATTAACCATGTACCCTCATTCTCAAAGACCATAATTCTTCTTTTCAGATTGATGATACCCCCCATGTCAATGGCCCAATCTAGACATAAGAGCGTAGGACAAGGGTCCACATCATCCACAATATGGATTTCTTCAAAATCTGCATAGAATTTAACTCCTGCAATGTCTACCATAACCTTAGGTAGCCTTCTTAGTTAAAATGATCTTCTGATGGTTAGCCATTCGTAACTGAATAGTGGACCACTCCAACTTGGGTTCTCCCATCATTTTCTAGGTTTTCTCGGGTAGGACATTTGCATCTGATCCTAAGTTGAGGACGACTTGATTCATTTCATAATCTTCAATCTGTGAAGTCATACGCATCTCCTGACTAGTCCTTATTTTGTTCTTATAAATCATGTTTATGGTTTTGATCTCTGTTTGTGGGGAAACCTTTTCTGCATAGATGTCTATTAATGCTTGGAGATTCTCCATCGCCTTCTGATTATGCAGCAGCTTCATAAATTCCCAAAGGAATGACTTAACCGCTTCATCTACTTTTGGATATACCGAAGTCCTCAAGGTAGATGATTCGTCCTTGAATATCACCTTCTGAGCTTAAATGAAGGTTTCTTTCTCCTTTTTCAGATCTAGGCTTTCCTTTTTCTCAACATCTTTCCTGATTAGTGGTTTAGTCGCAGCTTTTTCCTCAGCTCCTCCGATGGCAATGCCACTGGGCATAATCATGTTGATACTTGGCCCATCTTCTCGTGGTTCCGCCTTAACCCGTTGCACGTTCTGCGTTGTTGTCTGTTGTTTTTCCTACATCTTCTCTATCAGCACAGGACAATCTTCATTACGTGATCGAACTGTCTGCAATACCTACAAGATTTGTGCGCAAGGTTTGGGCAGTCTCTTTCATAATGTCCCACATCCCCATAGTTGTAGTAGTTCAGTTTCCCTCGTCTTCGACCTATGCCTCCGCCTCTCCCTCCTCCCCATCCTTTTTCAGGGGATCCTCCTCACCAAGAGGGAGATAATGGTGACGAAGGGTCAGCCTGTACTCTGTATAGGTTTCCCCTATCTATCATTAGGTCAAATGTTTGGTAGTTGTGCTCGTCATGACTCACTAAAGATTAGAATCTGCACCATTGTTTCTTCAGTTCTAGGATATATGTGTCTAATCGCAAGTAGTGATCTATATCATGTCTTCCTGCTACCCGATAGTAAGCGCACCATAGCGGGGGGGGGGGGGGGGGGGGGGGGGGTTACTTGGCCCGGCCATATCTCTAGGGCACAGTGGAATTGGTCCCCCCACCTGCATATAATATGATAGTAAAGGGAACCGATCTTTAGTGTGTCCTGATACCCTACAATGTATGCACCAAATATCTGTGCTGGCTTCTTTTCCCCGACCCCTTCTTAGATTCTAAATTTCCAAGTGCATTGCTTCTAGGTGGTTTTGGATCTGCAACGCCCCAAATTGAGCATCATCCCTTGGCGTAGCTTCTAGTTTCATGGCGATCTCCAAGGTGTATTCCTGCAAATTGATCTTCTGCTGACCCATTGGTCTACGCAGAGGCAGTAATAGCATGGCAATGAACTTCTCCTTATGATGTTTTTCCTCATAGAAAAATCCTCCATCACTGATGACTTTCTTCAATCGTTGGTCAGCTTCCCAAATAGACTTCATAGGTCCTGCTTAATATATTTCAGCTCTACAACACACTGAGCATAGGACTTAGGCTTCCGGAGCTGCTGCTTCAAGGCATCCTAGATCTCCTGTACTGTGGGATTAGCGTGTGTAATATTCCCAAATGGGAAAAGCAGGAATATAGTGCAAAACCATGGAAATAGTTGTGTAAACATTAGATCAAAATAGGAGACCAATATGGACACCTTCTAATCATAATAAAATCAGCAAAATATGCATAATAAATGGGCTATAAGATGTACAACAAGATATAACAAGCCTCCAATGGACAAAACCCTAAAGAGGCGCTGCTACTATATATCAAAATACTGGAACACTGCTACAATGCAGTTTTAAAGGAAATGCTACAAAAATGAATATACAAAATATCATGGGCTGATATATGCCTCAAAATATAGATCTAATATAGATCTAGGCACTATAAAACCTCCAATGAAGAACCCCCAAAGGGTTTTCATCAAAACAATAATGTACAAGATCTGAATCAAAGCCCTAGGACTGAAGATTCATTGAAATATATAGATCTAGAAAGTGTGTCTGATCTGATATAAGAAATAGTGTAGCAACCCACTTGATGAAGATGATGGCAACCTCTTATTAAAGATGTTCTTGATGCTTGATGAGTTTATTAATGATGTAAATCTGATGTTCTACAAGTAGCTCAAAAGTACCAGAGAAGGAAATATCAGTGAGGGCCAAAGCAATGATGAAAATGTGTGTTACAAGGCATACACGGGTTTGTCAAGGAGAAAGCGCGTATGCACGCGGAAAAGTATGTGCCAAGTCGCGTATGGCCTTTGCGCTCCAAAATTAGAATACCAAGGGGCATTACCATGGTATTGACCCATTGTATTGAGCGCTGGATTGTCTATTTGATCTCGTCCAGGAAAACCATCGGAAGTAATGTGGTTTTGACTCATGGTATTGAAGAAGGCTAAATCTATATAAGGAGAAGAATTTCATTGTGCAAAGTGTGTGCATGTGTCTGGGCTTTAATGAATACTTCACTCTGAAGTATATCTGCATGGCTAAACTCTGCCCTTTAATTGATAGATCTGATTCTATGATGCATCTATGAATATAATGAAGGTTCAAGATCTCTAGATCTTGAAATGGTGAATCTCGTGGATGATCTGAAAAGAAGTGATGAAGACCTGGCGCAAATTTGTTGAAGAAGTTGAAGAAATCTGGTAAGTTCATAGATCTGGTCTGATCTGCAAAATTTATCTTTTATAGATCTATACGCAAGTTCGTTTCGTGAAAAGCGCGTGTATACGCGGCTCTATTCATACAAAAGCGCATATGGGCTGTTAGGGTTTTTCTAATAAGTTGCACAAATGTATACGCGGGTTCGCTTCAGTAAAAGCGCGTGTATACGCGGGTCTATTTAAGGAAAAGCGCGTATGGTATTTGAGTTGATGGTTGCTCAAAAGATAATTGAGGTTCTACATATCTGTTCTGAAGTCTGGGCTATTTCTGATATTCTGGTTACAGTGGTTTCACTGTTCTGACTCATGAAATGAAAAGGGATGTTTGTTGATAAGTGAAGAATTGTGTTGAAGCTGTTTGATCCAGTGTGAAAATTAATGAAACGTGGTCTGCAGTGGATCTGAGGGTTGAAGCCTTCAGTCTGATAGTAGAAGCTTTCTGTCAGCAGAGGCTGGTGCTAATATCAGGGGGTAGTAGCTCCCTTCCAGGTGAGGCTGGTAAACGAGAGCAGAGGGTTGTAGCTCCCTTCCAGGTGAGGCTGGTAAATGAGAGAAGGTTGTAGCCTTCTGCAGGAGGGTGCCTGCGTGCTGGTATAAGTCTGCACCAGTACATGATTGTAAGAAGTTTTTCTTTATAATAAATATTGAAGACTGAAACGACGGCAGCGGTGGTTTTCTCCCGAATTGGGTTTCCACCTAAAAATCTTGGTGTTCATGTGTGTTGCCTATGTGTGATGATTATTTTTTTCTTTCTGCACCTGTTTACTGTTTCCTGAAATATCTGATAAATGAATAATGCAATGATCTGAGTTAAGAATTGAAGGCATAATTAGATCTCTGTGCATACGCGAGTTCTGTAAAGGATATCTGCGTATATACGCTAGTTGGCTTTTGAAAAGTCGCGTATGGGTTTTTTAAAAGGAAAAGTAAAAAGTTTTATTGTCTGCATTAAATACTGATTCACCCCCCCTCTCAGTATTTTTCCAACAATTGGTATCAGAGCCGGTCCTTCTGAAAAAGCTTAGCCGCTAGAAGGAAGATCAAGCAAGATGAGCAATCATGAGGGAACATCATCTATCAAGCCCCCGCTCTTCAACGGAAGCAATTTAATCTTCTGGAAAATGAGGATGAGATCCTATCTTCAGTCTATGGGAGCTGATGTATGGGCCATTGTTGAACAAGGATATCAATATCCAACTGCTACACCAACAGATCCAACTGAAAGGAAGAATTATGAATCAAATGCAAAAGCGGTCAATGCTATAACAGGAAGTCTAACTAAATCAGAATTTGTCAAAGTCATGCAGCTGAATACAACAAAGGAAATATGGGACAAAATCATTCTAAGTTATGAAGGCGATGCAAAGGTAAAAAGTGCAAAACTCCAAACTCTCAGAATTGAATATGAAAATTTAAAGATGCATAGTGATGAGAGTATTGCCAGTTTCTTTTTACGTATTGATGATGTTGTAAATCGTATGAGAAATCTGGGTGAAACAATATCGGACACTACTTTGGTTGAGAAAATTTTACGATCGCTAATGGAAAAATTTGAATCAAAAGTTTTTTCCCTTGAATAAAAACAGGATATTCAAAATCTTTTCGTGGTGCAACTTCATGGCATACTAACTGCATATGAAATGAGAAGAGGAGGACCATCTGAAGTCAAAGAAGTTGTTTTTAGAGCTTCTACAAAAGGGAAAGAAGTGCAAGAAGCAAAAGGATCAGGATATATTTCGGAAGAAGATGAGGCAAATTTTGTAAAGAAACTTCAACTTGGTACAGGATGGTTTAGAGGTAAGCTTCCTTTCAAATGTTTTAATTGTAGAAGAGTTGGTCATTATGCTGCTAAGTGTCCTTACAAAGAAACACCTGCAAAAGGAAAGGAAGTAGCTAGAAATAAGAACCGGTCTAGCACTAGAAGAAGTTACTATACTCATGATGACAGTGATGGAGTATCTGATAGTGAGGAAGAATGTGAACAAGATCTTAGACTTCTCATGGCATTTGAATCTAAAGAAGAAAAGGATACTTTTGTGGATGCTCTAGAGGACAATGATTTTCTTGAAGAGAACAACCAACTCAAAAGACGCTTAGAAGAAAGCAAAATTCTCTTAGAAGAATATAAAATTCTCTCAGAAGAAAGAAAAATAACCATCGAGACTCTGGAAAAGCAGGTTGAAGAAGCAAAGAAACACAATGAGAAATTAGAATGTGAAGTGGTAAGTGTAAGAAAAGAATTTGAGAAAGTAAAGACTCCGAATTTTAGATTTGCTAAAGGATCTGAAACCTTAGATGATATTATCAAGGTTCAACGTTCTCCTTTTATAAAGACAGGTCTTGGATACACTGAGAGTCCTCTCAAGCTTCAACACCAAATTATCGAAAAGCAGCTACAACTGGTTTATAAAATTCTGCCACTTAGCCAGGGAATAAAGAATATTTATAGGTAAATCATGATCATCCTAATGCAAGGAACACTAACAGGAATATCTTTCAAAAAGGCACCAATCAACAGGTAAATTCAAATAGAAGATTTCATGATCGCAGAAATTTCTTCTTCAATGGACAATGTTTCTCATGTCAAAATTTTGGTCATAAAGCTGCTCAATGTGTTGCATATAAAACCATCATGAAAAGAGAAGCAAGAAAGAAAAGGATTGATGTTGAAACAAAGAAGAATACCTATAAAAACTTTTCTCCTCTTCTAAATGAAGTTGAATGTGCTTTTTGCAATAACTTTGGCCATGAAGATTCTGAGTGTAGGAGAAAAGTACAACCAAGAGAGCATCTTCCTTCAAAATCCAAAATATGGAAAAAGAAGGAACCACAGGTTGAAAATTGTGGCATAGCGTTATTTGCGGAAGGTGAAGAAAATCAATGGTACATTGATAGCGGATGCTCAAGACACATGACAGGTGATAAACACAAACTTCGTGCATATAGTGCTCTAGAAAAGGAAAAGAAATTTACTTTTGGAAATGATACTCCTGCTGTAATTAAAGGAAAAGGGTCTGTGTTTCTAAAAGAAAAGGTGAAGGCTAATGATGTCATGTATGTGGATGGATTAAGGCATAACCTGTTAAGTGTAAGTCAAATGTGTGATCAAGGAACTAAAGTTGTCTTTAGTTCAAAAGAATGTGTGGTGCGTGATCTTGATACAGGTAAAACAATTATAAAAAGAAAAAGAACTCCAAGCAATCTGTATGTATTGAAGAATTGCAAAGAACAATGTTACTTGAGTAAATCTTCAGAAAACTGGCTATGGCATAGAAGGTTGGGGCATCTAAGCTTCTCTCAAATCAACAAATCTAGCAGACTTAATGCTGTTTGTGGTCTTCCCAATATTACTCTGCCTGAAAGTATCATATGCAAATCCTGTCAATTCGGTAAGAAAACCAGAGTGCAATTTAATGCCAAGGAAGGATCATCAAGTAAGCCTCTTGAACTCATTCATACTGACATATGTGGACCTATGAGGAAAAAGTCACCACGGGGTGAAGAATACTATATCTTATTTATTGATGATTTCTCTAGAATGTGTTGGATTGGGTTGATCAAACACAAAGATGAAGCATTTGAAAAATTTCAGATCTTCAAAGCACTGGTGGAAAATGAATTAGATCTAAAAATCAAGTGTCTTAGATCCGATCGAGGAGGAGAATATACATCAAATGAATTCTTTGAATTTTGTGAACAACATGGCATAAAAAGACAGTTTTCTGTAGCAGGCACTCCACAACAAAATGGCATAGCAGAAAGAATGAATAGAACGATTCAACAAATGGCTAGAGCTATGTTTGATGATTCCGGAACACCTGACACTTTCTGGGGAGAAGCAGCTCACACAGCAGAAAATATTATTAACAAGGCACATGTTCGAGTAAATAGTGATAAAACTCCGTATGAACTATGGTATGGTAATCCTCCTTCTGTGAAGCATTTTAGAGTTTTTGGAAGTAAATGCTTTATCAAAAATAATGATGAAAAGCTTGGAAAGTTTGAACCCAGATCAGATGAAGGAATATTTCTTGGTTACTCATCTACAAGCAGAGCATACAAATGTTACAATAAAAGGCTTCGGAAGATTGTTGAATGTATTGATGTTGTTATTGATGAGTTTCCTGCAGCTCCTAAAGAAGAAAAACACACAACAGATGAAGATGATGGTGACTTTTGTCCTTCTACGTCAAATAGAAATGATATAGACAATGGATCCAATGAAGAACCAGAAGATGATTTATCTAGAAAAGCTCCATCCAGATATGTTCAAAAGAATCATCCTGAATCTCAAATTTTGGGAAATAAGGAATCAGGAGTACAAACAAGGAGGACTCTTGTGGGATCTTCTAGCTATCTGGCATTTCTATCCACAATTGAACCACACAATGTCAATCAAGCTAGAAAAGATGAATGTTGGATTCAAGCCATGAATAAAGAGCTTGATCAAATTGAAAAGAATCACACTTGGGAATTGGTACCAAGACCACATAACAAAAATGTCATTGGAACCAAATGGATATTCAAGAACAAGTTAAATGAGAATGGGGACGTTATAAGAAACAAAGCTAGACTGGTTTGCAAAGGGTATACTAAAAAAGAAGGTATAGACTTTGAAGAAACTTTTGCTCCTCTAGCTAGACTTGAAGCCATAAGAATGTTTCTTTCTTTTTCAAGTTTTCAACAAATCAAAGTTTATAAAATGGATGTCAAATCTGCATTCCTCAATGGTGATCTAGAAGAAGAAGTTTATATAGAACAACCAGAAGGATTCATTTTGGGAAATGATGAAAATCTTGTTTGTAGACTTAAAAAGGCTCTATATGGTCTCAAAAAAGCTCCAAGGGCATGGTATTATCGTCTTGACAAATATCTTCATCAACAAGGATTTTCAAAGGGGTCTGCTGATAGAAACTTATACGCAAAAATTGAAAATAATAAACTATTGATTGTGGTGGTTTATGTTGATGATATCATTTTTGGGAGTAATGAAGAATATATGAGTCAGAAATTTGCTTCTGTCATGCAGCAGGAATTTGAAATGTCCTTACTTGGGGAACTAACATTCTTTCTTGGCTTGCAAGTGCATCAAACTATAGATGGTATATTCCTATCACAAGCAAAATATCTTAAGAAAATTTTGAAGAAGTATGGCATGGAAGAATGCAAACCTGTAAGTACACCAATGATAACCGGATGCAATCTTAGTTCTCATGATGATTCTCCCACGGTGAATCAACCAGAATACAGATCAATGATAGAATGTCTACTTTATCTCACTAGGACTAGACCGGACATTATGCATGTAGTTGGGATTTTCGGATGATTCCAAGCTAATCCAAAAGAGTCTCACCTTCAGGCTGTCAAAAGAATATTCAAATATCTACAAGGAACTCAAGATTTTAGACTATGGTATCCAAAGAATGCTGATCTTACTCTTCATGCTTACACTGATGCAGATTGGGCTGGAAATGTTGATGATCGAAAAAGCACTAGTGGTGGTGCATTCTATATGGGGCCCCGATTAGTATCTTGGTTCAAAAAGAAGCAAAATTATATTGCTTTATCTATAGTAGAAGCAGAATATGTGGCTGCCGCATCTTGTTGCACTCAACTCCTTTGGATGATGCAAACCTTGCAAGATTTTCAAATCAAATGTACACCTCCTATCTATGTTATGTGTGATAATACAAGTGCCATCAGTATCTCAAAGAATCCTGTTATGCATTCGAAGACCAAGCACATTCCCATCAAGTATCACTTCCTACGTGAACAAGTGCTTGAAAAAAAGGTGAAGTTGGAGTATGTTCCCTCCAAGGAACAAATTTCTGATATATTTACCAAACCTCTGCCCAGGGAAACGTTCGAATATCTCAGGCAGAAGTTGGGTGTTGTCTCTGCCTCTCAGAAGATCAGATCTGATTAAATTCATAATATTAAATTGGATACGCAGGTTTCCTGAAAGACAGTCACGTATATACGCGTGTTTAAACACATAAAGCCGCGTATGGTTGGTTGCTGGCAATTTTTGTTTGGGGTCAGCATTTTTTAGCACAACTGCAGTGCTGTTTGGTATCTTTGATGCTGTTTGGAGTCATTGGTGGTATTTCAGCTCGTATATTTCTGTTTCATTCTCTGTTTTTGGGTGAATATGCCTTGATGATTTTTTGTTCAAAGTATTCAGGATGCACAAGCAAAGGGGGAGATTTTGTCATATAGAAAGGATGAATTGGATGCACAGTTTCAGGGGGAGCAGTAGTCTTGCTGAGAATAATGCATTGTTGGCATTATGATGGTTCTGAAATGTGATATCTCTTGAGGTCCTTCTGGTATTGGTCATGAAAAGTCATTTTTGTAATTTGATGAAAAGGTCATGTTGAGACCCATGATGTAAAATTTGTAATATTCAGTCATGTAAGGACTTGTTCAAATTTGTAAACCCACTTGGTTGGGTAGTTGAGTCAAAATGTGTAAACCAACTTGGTTGGGTACTTGAGTCACTTATGTAAATCCACTTGGTTGGATCATTTGATGTAAGTATGAGTCCTTGGTGATAGGAAGGTCATAGAGTCATGTATTTCATTAAAAAAAATAAAAAAAATATGTTTGAACATTCAGCATGAACTCAGGGGGAGCATGATATCTTCAGTGCACATCAGATCTACAACGCTCTTCTTTCTACATAAGGAGAAAAACCTTGTGTTGGTTTTGATCCGCCCTTTGCCCTTGATGTCAAAGGGAGAGAGTGACATGGTGTTTGAATAGGGGGAGAATATCATTCTGCTTAATGTATTTATCTGTTTTGGTGATCAAACACCATCATGGTTGCCATCAAGTCCAAAGGGGGAGATTGTTGGCAATATGATGCTAAATGCTGTCCTTGATGGCAACCCACTTGATGAAGATGATGGCAACCTCTTATTAAAGATGTTCTTGATTCTTGATGAGTTTATTAATGATGTAAATCTGATGTTCTACAAGTAGCTCAGAAGTACCAGAGAAGGAAATATCAGTGAGGGCCAAAGTAATGATGAAAATGTGTGTTACAAGGCATACGCGTGTTTGTCAAGGAGAAAGCGCGTATGCACGCGGAAAAGTACGTGCCAAGTCGCGTATGGTCTTTTGCGCTCCAAAATTAGAATACCAAGGGGCATTACCATGGTATTGATGCATTGTATTGAGCTCTGGATTGTCTATTTGATCTCGTCCAGGAAAACCATCGGAAGTAATGTGGTTTTGACTCATGGTATTGAAAAAGGCTAAATCTATATAAGGAGAAGAATTTCATTGTGCAAAGTGTGTGCATGTGTCTGGGCTTTAATGAATACTTCACTCTGAAGTATATCTGTTACACCATTTTTTGGTCATCTAACCTATTATCATTAGATGGACCCAAGTACACCATGTAAGACCAATTTTATCCTAAGTAAAATTGCTTTCACTATGTAAAATAACTTAATAAACCACATTTATTAGGTTGTTTATGATCTAAACAGGAAACCCCAAAAGGAAATATTAAACAAACCTATTTTGTTTAATTTTCCTCATGGAATAATTAATTAAACCATAATTTAATTATTATTCCTAGTCATATTTAACCAAAAAACAAAGAAATTAATTAGATAAACCTTTATTTATCTTATTATTTTCTAGGAATAATTATTTAAATCTTATTTAGATAATATTCCTTGTTAAATATGACCAAATCACCCACAAATAATTAAATAAATCTTTATTTATTTAATTATCCTTCAACCACTTCCTTAAAAAGATAAATAAATCATTTATTTATTTATTATTAACAAATAAAGGGATTTGACCCAAGTCAAGTACTTTTTCCCTCCAACAAATATAATAAAATATTCCATAAAAGGTGGATCTAGATTTGGTTAACATTATTTTAATCATGCACCAAGATCTAGAATGACCCAATATTTGTTATAAATAGGAGGGTTTTTCCTACCATTCTTCACCTTTTGTTGCCTATTAGATCACTCTGGATCTATACACTTGGTCACATTTTTCCATCATTTGCTGTGTGAGCTCCCATTGAGCTCTATTCTTTGCATTGGGTTTTCTACACCAACAAGAGAGAGAAATCTTAGATCTGAAGTGCTAAGGACTTCCAAGAACCCATCCCACTGAGGAGAATTGGATACACCTTCTTTTTTTCCTCCCAGGTGTCCAATTAATATAAAATTCTTTCAAAAATTGTTCTTGTCTTGTCTATTGGTATATGGAGCAAACCCTTGTTTTTACTGCTTAATGTCTTTCCATGCATAGATCTGGTGTTTTGCAGCTCTTTTCTTGTCTAACTAACCGCATATCTGAAGATATTGGCAGCCACTTTTGTTGTTAGGGCTATTAGTTATGCGTAGCTAAAGTGGTCCCTTTTCGTACACTTCGACAAAGGATTCATACTAACAAATGGCGACTCCACACGGGTTTTAAATTACGACCGCTGTCGTTTTTCATATTCCTGCATATCCAGCTACTTCAGACCCTAGGGTTTCTTTTTAGCTTTTTATTTTTCCTATTTTTATGTTGTTTTTTTCACATAAAACCCTAAAACATTAAAATTTCTAACTTCCGTGTGTTTCTGGCCCTATTGCACAGGCAAGCGACATTAGCCGCAACTGAGATGGCAAATTTTCCGCAAATCTGCCACCGAGACAACCGAAACTGGGGGTCGCACTTTTTAGCCCAAAAACTGTGACCTGGACCTCCGGTCACACTTTTCAGCCTCTTTTGTACGACCTGCACTAAAAGCAGGTCAGAACCTGCGACCTGCCAATTTTTCAGCTGTTTTTCTGCAATTTTTCTGGGTTTTTCTGAAGCTTCTGTCAGGGTTTTCCAGCCTCTGTCTCAGTCCGTTTCGACCTGTTCCTGATCTTGTTTTCTCATCTAAGTGGGAACCTAGCCCCCTAGGGCTTCAGTACCCTCCACTTTTGATGGAAGAGTTTTAGCTGCTTCAGGTGTTTGCTTTTTCAGAGTTTCAGCCTCCCCTTCTCCAGATTTGATACCTCCTTTTCAGATCCCTTTTAATTAGCTCTTCTCCCTCTCAAATCACCTCTTGAAGATTTGTTTGGATCTACTTTTACGGCCTCCCCCTTGCCCCTTTTGCTTTTTGCTGATTTCCTCCTTTTTTCCAGCCACCTTGCCTCTGCGCCTTGGCTGTGATCTGCACCTCTTTTCAGTAGCTTTATCCTTTAGATCCCTGTCCCTTTTGACCCTAGATCTATTGGCCTCTTTTTAAGTGTGTTTTGACTAGATTTTTTTCCCTCTTTTAGTTTAGTTTTGAGAGACCCGCCTTTTTGGGTTGAATCGATGCATAAGTAGCTGTTAATTTTTTTTTATTTCAGCATTATATATTGTTCTCTGCAAATTTATTTTCAGTTACGCAGTACACTTTTTCTCTTGCTCTCAAAACGAAAAGAGTTTAAAAATTAAAATTAATGCACGCCACACACTCACCCTAAGCGAAGAAGAGCCTGGTTTACACCGCCAGGCAAAGACTCTAAAATCAATTGACACTGCACCTATCTGCCCTTGTTTCGACATTGTAATCACTTGATTCTGCACGTCCTTTCCCTTGTGGTCGTTCTTCTTCCCCTTGTGTCGTGTTTGTGTTGTCATCATTGCGCCCCCAAGGCGCACTTCCCGGAGAATTCTTGGCCTTCACCCTCAGTTTCCGGTCGATCGAACTGCTCCGTCCCACCGTCGTCGAGCTAGTCCTCCTCCGAGTCCGTACTCCGACTCCTCTTCTGATTCATTGGGTTCTCCTTCTCCTTCTGGTTCTCCCCCTGTCACCTTCACTATGTCTGGTCCAGGGCCTAACGCTAGCGGTGCTCCCGGCCCTAATGCCGGCACTACTACTAGCGGAACCGCCACAGGAACTACCTCGGCCATACCCTTGCTGCCGTACATCGCAGGCCTTAGCCTCCCCGATTTCAATCAGTTGATCAATGACCCTATCCGCCATGATGTTGGTTGGCCTGCTATGCCAACCAAGCTCCCCTCCGACATCCCTAAGTTCGAAGGCCTTGCTGGAGAAGATCCAACCAATCATGTCCGATATTTCCACATGTGGTGTTCCTCCAATTCCATTATCGATGACTCCATCCGTCTTCGATTGTTCCAACGCACGCTTACCGGCGAAGCTTCTAAATGGTATGCCGACCAAGCCACCTCTTCCCATACCACCTTTGCGACCATTTCCCAAGCCTTTTTATCTTACTTCCAGCTTCCTCTCCGATATGATACTGGTACGGAGCTTCTGACCTCTTTCAAGAAAACCTCTTCGACCCACCTTTCCGCTCATGTCTAGGAATGGCGATGAAGACGAATCTTATGTCAAGCTCCCCCCTTCGAAGATCGGATCTATATGGACTGGTTCCTTCGCTCTCTCTTAGCTCCCATTGGCAAAGATGTCGCCTCCCATTTTCCTCAAACTGAAGAAGCCGCCCTCCAAATAGCCTTGAAATATGACCTGATCTATGCTCAGTCTGGTTATGTTTATACCGTTCTTCCTGACCTTCCCAGGCCCAGCGGCGCTAACGCCCTGGGGAAATTTCATTCCGCCGACGGTATCGTTGGAGCCCTTTCCCATCCGTACGCTCAACCTCCTATGAGCTATGGTCTCCCTCAGGGAGGGGCCAACACCTCTAGCACTCTTCCCCCTCCCGGTAGCATGTATCCAGGATACGACATGCCTCCTCCTTTTGCCCAACCTCCTGCTTACCTCAATGTTGCTTAACCTAACCATTACCTTTATCCGCAGCCTGGTGTGCCATCTCCTCCAACATATGCGCTTCCATCTCCCTTGCTTCCTCCAAACCCGCAACAGCACCTACAGCCCCCTCCAGGGCAAGTATTTGCACAGCAGGGCGCGACTAATCCCCCTTCTTCTCAAAGAAGGTGGAGAGGCAATCCAAACCAATCTCCCCCTGGTACTCGTGGACCCAATCCTCAAGGTGTTGACCCTAACACTGCCAACTAGCAACAGGGCACTCAGCCCAAGCCGGACAGGCCGTTTCGCACAAATAAGCCTTGTTCGTGTTGCGGTGTTTATGGTCATTACACCCACGATTGTCCCCTCTTACCCCAGATGTGGCAGATGTGGGAGTCTCAAGCCACATTGCGCGGACAACACGCCTCCCCTCATGCTCCTCATAATGTGGCCACTACCCAACCAGCTGTGTTTACTGATCCTTTCCCTTAACAAGGATTCGTGGCTACCCAACCGCCTGGCAGCCAGGTCGCCACTCCACCTTCCCTTTCTGGTTCCTCTGATTACCAGATCCTTATGATGCACTCTGATCCTTCCCCAACCATCGACCTTCACCTTCAAACTCAGTCTCGCCAGTACCCCAAGCCTCCCGCTCAGTCTGCCCCCGAGTCCCCTTCTTCCGGTTCTACAGAGCCTCTTTCGACAACCAATGGTCCCTTACATATCCCTCAACCCAAAGTTGAGGTCCATCCCAAGATTCCTAAAGGATCGTTACGTCGAAATGCCGCTTCTGGTCGAGCCGCTCATTCGTATAGCATAGTAGATGATTTGGCGCAATCTCCTGCTTCCATTTCCACACTGGAACTCCTCCAGTCGTGCCCTTCCCAAAAGAAGGCTCTACTACCTGCCGTGGGCGCTGTAGATCCTGCTGATGACCAAATGATTGTGTTCGACGCCCATCAATCAGACCATCCTCCCCTTCCTGCTTCCGTCGCCTTCCAAATCCCAGTCAAAATCCGGAACGCCAACGTTTCTCGATGTATAATTGATGAAGGGGCATCCACTTGTGTGATGTCCGCTTCGATTTGGAAGCAACTCGGATCTCTTGAGTTGACCCCTTCCACGATCACCCTTCAAGCGTGGGATGGCAACGCCTCCCAACCCATTGGCCTTTTCCGTAATTGTCCTATCACCCTTGCCAGTAAGACCGTTTGCGTTGACGTCGAAGTCATTGACGCCCCTCTAGACTACAACATTCTATTGGGGCGAAGCTACACCTACGCCATGTCTGCTGTCCCATCCGCGGTTTTTGGAAATATGTCTTTCCCTCACAATGGAAAGATAGTCACCATTGACCAACTGTATTACCATGAGCCGCCGTCTCAGACCTCCCCCAAGAAGACTATCTCTTCTGTAGCCAATAAGAAAACCATCGATTCCTTGACCAGTGTCTCCCCCAGCGTCTACAAAGATTCCTCCCTGCTTGGAACTTTTCCTGGTCTTCCCCCTCCTCATATTTCTGATCCCATCTTGTCGAATGTTTGCATGATGCAATCGTCTCGGGCTGCCCTTAAGCGACCCACTTCGGCTAGTCAGTAACCTCAGACTCAACCTCGCCCACTGCAACCTGCTCCTAGCCCTTCATCTCCGCCAGCTGGACCTCCTCCTACAGCTGGTATCCCTGAACCCCTTTATCCCCCTGGAACGGTTCCCCCAGGCCTTAATCATCTCGGAGCCGTCCCTCATTATCCCGCTGGTCAGATACCGTTCCTGGCTCCCCCTCCCGGAGTCTATTCGGTCCCCATCATGGCCACCCTCTCTCTCCCTAACCTGACCCTGGGTATACCCATCTGGTACCTTGACCCTCCAGCCGCTACCCCTCCTGGTCACCCCAAACCCTATCTTGCTTTGACACCGGTTCAACCGGTCCCCCTTGCTTCCTCCATTGCTACGGTGCCCCCTGCACCTCCCCAGGACCTTACCCCTGTGGTGACAGCTCCAGGAAAGAAAGGCAAAGCTCGCAAGGGGGCATCCAAAGACAAAGCCACCCCGACTGACCCAGCTCCTCCTCTGCCCACAAAGCCTTGCGCCTTGTGTGATGTCGTCGGTCATGCCACCCATACTTGTCTTGAGTTTCCCTGCATTCAACCCATGGTTAAAGTCATGTTCCCTGAGTCTACGGTCTCCGAAACTTCTCTTCTGTCCTCGTCTATAACCAAGAACCCCAAAACTATTCGCACTAGAAAACCCTGTGCTTTGTGCGGCGTCCATGGCCATTACTCCCACCATTTTCCTCACCAGACGCATTACCGCGCCTCTTTAGAAGTAGTCCGAGAGTATGAGGTTGAACAAAATCAATCCGCCTCTCCCATACTCGCGCAGTATGCTTCGGGCCAGCCTGAGGATCTCCCCACTCCCATCAACATTCCCCCCCCTGATGTTCAGATGACAGAGTCTACTACAACCATTCTTTACCTATCCTCTTCTGTGCGACCTGTGGAGCCCAGTCCCCTTGCATCCTCCCCTGTTATTTCTCCTGACCCCTTCTTTTCTACCGATACACGAGATCACTCCACCCGTATCTCTATTGCCCTCCGCAGCCCGAGTCCCCGCCATACCTCCTATAGCCCTCATATACCACCCTCTAGTCTGTATATGAGCCATAGCCATCCTGCTCATTGCACTCCCTCCCGCAGTTGCCGCTCGATGTCTTCTGTTCACTCACGCTGCCGTCATTGTATCTCCTCCCCCCATTTGTTGTCTTGTGACACCATTCTGCAGGACCTCCCATCCCCACCCTTTATCGGTTACGCCGATGGTGCAAGTCATTGCTCCCGGAATCTAGCCTCGGTGGGTTGGGCCATTTTCACCCCCTTGCATGCCCTTGTCCTCTCTAACGGGGTCTGCATTGGTACTGCCACCAACAATCAGGCTGAATATGATGCAGTGCGTGGTCTCTTAGCCGATGCCCTCTTTCATCGCATCCTCCATCTGCATGTTCGTTTGGATTCCATAGTTCTTGTCATGCAACTAAATGGTGTTTATCATGTGCATAACCCTGTGCTGTTTAGACGATATTTACGAGTGAAACTCTTGATGCACGAATTTGAAACCATAACTTTCAACCATGTACCTCGAGAACAAAATCACTATGTAGATTGTATTGCAAACCATGTTCTAGATTGGCATTTATCACACGCATTTCATACAAGACAATAACATTCATAATCATTAAAAACGATGCATATCCAGAATATGTGTCGCAAAACATGTGTTTAGAGTCCATCTACTCTGATACATATGACATGCCCATAGCATGTTACAAAAAACTCAAAACTGGGGGCACCACCTACCCCTACATACACACTAGGGGGCACCACATGCCCCACACCTACTCACTATCTGGAGGATCCCGAGCCAATGGCTCTGCCCCTGCAGCCCGTAGATCACGTATGCCTTGACCGGCCATCGCCATGCGCCGCATGACACCTCGCCATTCCGAGGGAAGACCAATGCATGCCTCCACATACTGGTCGTCTAAGTCTTGCCACCCGTGCTCTGAAACTCCGGTTAGCAACGTCTCGCATCTATGGCGGATGTCCTCCAGAAGGGCGGCTGCATCCTCATTGCGTGCTGCTCTGGACCCACTCGACCCTGCAGCTCCAGAGGCTGCCGGGCGTCCCATATATCTGGCCAGTTTTACCGGAGCTATATCTGCATACCAAAAGTACATGAATCAGTACCATATCTACTATTCAATAACTTTAACATGCCCATACAAGAATAGTTACTTATCACTTACCATCGGGCCCCCATACTCGACCAGGCGGAAGTGGTAGGTTCAGATCCCCACAATAACTCATCCCACTATAGGGATAGTCATCTATGTATAACGGCATCTAATCCCAATGGGCAAAGAACTTAGGTCGAAACACTCACCCGACCGCCCCTCTTCCTCCTCTGCACAGTAGCCGCCCCCACAGGCACATCCTGGGCTCTCTCGGGCCCCCATCTGGGAGCTGTATACGAGGCCGCAAGGTCAGGATCTTCTCAAAGAAGAAGGAGCACAATAAAGTCCCATACGAGAAATTGTGGTTCACTTGCCGCTTGCAGAGCGACAACTGTCGCTTTAGCGACACCAGCATCATTTGGGCCCACCCATAGTAGGTCCCACTCAACACACTCTCCACAATCATCATCTGCCCCCCAGTGATGTGATGGAGCGCCTGGTTGCCCAGGATACACAGCACTGTTGCGGCCACTGCACGGGTCTCTAATCTCTCTAGGTCCCCGATCAGTATCCGAGTCCCCTTGACTTGGAGACCCGGTCAACAATGTCGCTCCACAAACTCCATGATATGCCGCCCCCGCGGTAATACTGGCTGCGTGTTTCCCACCATCCCCAGTGGCGGGAGACCCGTCAGGAAATACACATCCTGGACTGTCAGTTCGATCCTGTGCCCCTGCACTACAAAGACCTCATGCTCTGGATCCCAGTAACTGATAATCCGGGCCAACAAAGGCTCTCCCACTCTCATCAAAGGGTTCTCCAAAAAATTTAGAACCCCAAACCTAGCCAACACACGACGGACGCCCTGATCTGCCTGGATCTCTGCCCGTAATGTACCTAGGTCTCTCTCTCTCCAATTAACCCGTATATCTACCATATTTGCACAAAAACATCATTTTTGTCAGCATACAGATCGGGAATACCATAACCAAACACAAAAACCCAACTCTCAGCCATAAAACAGCACTAAAACCCCCTCATCTCCTAGGTCGAAGTTTTCTGCCCAATTCTGGGACAGGTCGCACTTTTTGGCCCAAAAAGTGCGACCCGACTGTAGAGATGAAGGAGGGTCTGTTACTGAGATTTTGGGCCCTAAACTGAACTTTCAATCCATCAAAATGAAAGAGTAAGGTTAGGCCTCTTACCTACAACTGACGGATCTTGATTCCAACGGTCGGTTTGTCCGCTACGCTCGCCGCAAGATTTAGGGCCTTCTCTCCTCTCTACATTCACCACAACAACACTAGCAAATGAGTGAATTTGGAGGGAAAACTGCCTTATTAAAAGAGAACCCTTGTTTCTTCTTTCGCCTGCTGTGACCATACCGTAGCCCCGTTTGACAAACCGTCTGCACTGTTGAAAATCTCTCACCGAGCCCTCAAATGGGTATCTATTAGTTTTTGGTGATTTGATACTTCACCAGGACACATTTTGTCCAAGAAGGGTCACTTCACCTCTCCTTAAAATCGCATTTCTTCACTTACGACACTTGTACTTGGGGCACCCTTTTGCCTCCTTACTTGTGTTTGTTTGTGTCGATTTTCGTCATGAGTTACCATCTTGTACTCATGTTTTCATGGTCCCCCATTGGGCCTTTACTGTGTGGCAGCACCATCGAGTCGCCCTTGTTTAGAGCATCCAAGTTGAGTCATCATCGCATTCATGGAGTCTATCCCGAGTCCCTTTGTATCCCACTATAGCCCTCCATCTTTCATTGCTTGGTCTCTCTCTTGTGTCGCACATTATGGCCTTCAGTCCCATGGTCTCCTATCCCTTATGATATTGCGTCAGTCGCTGCCATGTCATTCATGCCCTTTATGCTCTAACAAGGGAAGTCATCCATTCGCTACTCAGTCCCTTCCATTTCACCATCACCATTAGTGTCAGTCTGTCTGTCTCTCTACTATTTTCTCTCGTGCCTTAGTTGAGGATCTATCATTGCCTCACCTATGGCGGACCTCCTTCTGTCGACATCAGCTCATTCATTCCAGAAGTCAGGTCTAGAGGGCAGTGTACCTTGGTTCCAGCTTCCACTCTTGTTCGGTGCCTCGGATCAGGCAAAGGGATCTCTCATCACCCTTTGACTTGATTGTTTCTCCACTCCAAATCCTTTCAGCATGATCGAGATCCGTATGCTTGATGGTTCAGTGATACAGCAGCAGTTATTGGTGACTCCCGGGTGTGTGTGAGATGTCTCAGCCCTCATGAGGGGGTGGCCCTGCAGGTAGCCCCCACATGCCTAGATGACCTCTTCATTGCAGCCTTCGATGCAGCTCCATATATTTGATGATGTCGGCCTTAGCCGCTTGCAGCGCCTCTTTGATTTGCATGTATTAGTCAGATTTTGTGAGCCCTTCCCCGCTTATAGGGGGCATTTGGGTTGTATTTGTATCTCATGTACTCAGATATTATTGTATAAGTCCTGGCTGTTATCCCAGGCACAACATGTATGTGGGATCCCTCATTGTATTTTTATCCGGCTCATGTTTATGCCGGTTGTACTTTATGGTTCGGTCCCTTGTTTACTGGACACACTATTCTTTTGTACTTTGTCTCGGCGGGCATAGGTATGCCTCCCCCGCCGCCTTTAGCACATGTACCCTCTCATAAAAAGAGACTTGTTGCACCTGCGAGTCTCGTCTCCTCAGGGTCTAGTTCTTCAGCACACTCGTCTACCTTACATTTCTCTCTCTGACTTCCCTCTTGATGTCTGGTGATTGAGTTCTTACAACGTACTTCGGTCATACGATTTTCTCCTAACACTCGTACGCTGGGGGGCAATCTGTTACACCATTTTTTGGTCATCTAACCTATTATCATTAGATGGACCCAAGTACACCATGTAAGACCAATTTTACCCTAATTAAAATTGCTTTCACTATGTAAAATAACTTAATAAACCACATTTATTAGGTTGTTTATGGTCTAAACAGGAAACCCCAAAAGGAAATATTAAACAAACCTATTTTGTTTAATTTTTCTCATGGAATAATTAATTAAACCATAATTTAATTATTATTCCTAGTCATGTTTAACCCAAAAACAAAGAAATTAATTAGATAAACTTTTATTTATCTTATTATTTTCTAGGAATAATTATTTAAATCTTATTTAGATAATATTCCTTGTTAAATATGACCAAATCACCCACAAATAATTAAATAAATCATTATTTATTTGATTATCTTCTAACCGCTTCCTTAAAAAGATAAATAAATCATTTATTTATTTATTTTTGACAAATTAAGGGATTTGACCCAAGTCAATACCTTTTCCCTCCAACAAATATAATAAAATATTCCATAAAAGGTGGATCTAGATTTGGTTAACATTATTTTAATCATGCACCAAGATCTAGAATGACCCAATATTTTGTTATAAATAGGAGGGTTTTTCCTACCATTCTTCACCTTTTGTTGCCTATTAGATCACTCTGGATCTATACACTTGGTCACATTTTTCCACTATTTGCTGTGTGAGCTTTCTTTGAGTTCCATTCTTTGTCTGGGTTTTCTACACCAACAAGAGAGAGAGATTATAGATCTGAAGTGCTGAGGACTTCCAAGAACCCATCCCACTGAGGAGAATTGGATACGCCTTCTTGTTTTCCTCGCAGGTGCCCTTAATATAAAAATTATTTCAAAAATTGTTCTTGTCTTGTCTATTGGTATATGGAGCAAACCCTTCTTTTTACTTCTTAATGTCTTTCTATGCATAGATCTAGTTTTTTGAAGCTCTTTTCTCAATCAACTAACTGTAGATCTGAAGATATTGGCAGCCACTTTTGTTGTTAGGGCTATTAGTTATGCGTAGCTAAAGTGGTCCTTTTTTGTACACTTCAACAAAGGATTCATACCAACAATATATGCATGGTTGAACTCTGCCCTTTAATTAATAGATCTGATTCTATGATGCATCTATGAACATAATGAAGGTTCAAGATCTCTAGATCTTGAAATGGTGAATCTCGTGGATGATCTGAAAAGAAGTGATGAAGACCTGGCACAAATCTGTTGAAGAAGTTGAAGAAATCTGGTAAGTTCATAGATCTAGTCTGATCTGCAAAATTTATCTTTTATAGATCTATACGCAGGTTTGTTTCGTGAAAAGTGCGTGTATACGCGGCTCTATTCAGAGAAAAGCATGTATGGGCTGTTAGGGTTTTTCTAATAAGTTGCACAAATGTATATGCAGGTTCGCTTCAGTAAAAGCGCGTGTATACGCGGGTCTGTTTAAGGAAAAGCGCATATGGTATTTGAGTTGATGGTTGCTCAAAAGATAATTGAGGTTTTGCATATCTGTTCTGAAGTCTGGGCTATTTCTGATATTCTGGTTACAGTGGTTTTACTGTTCTGACTCATGAAATGAAAAGGGATGTTTGTTGATAAGTGAAGAATTGTGTTGAAGCTGTTTGATCCAGTGTGAAAATTAATGAAACGTGGTCTGCAGTGGATCTGAGGGTTGAAGCCTTCAGTCTGATAGTAGAAGCTTTCTGTCAGCAGAGGCTGGTGCTAATATCAGGGGGTAGTAGCTCCCTTCTAGGTGAGGCTGGTAAACGAGAGCAGGGGGTTGTAGCTCCCTTCCAGGTGAGGCTGGTAAACGAGAGAAGGTTGTAGCCTTATGTAGGAGGGTGCCTGCGTGCCGGTATAAGTCTGCACCAGTACATGATTGTAAGAAGTTTTTCTTTATAATAAATATTGAAGACTGAAACGACGGCAACGATGGCTTTCTCCCGAATTGGGTTTCCACCTAAAAATCCTGGTGTTCATGTGTGTTGCCTATGTGTGATGATTATTCTGTTCTTTTTGCACCTGTTTACTGTTTCCTGAAATATCTGATAAATGAATAATGCAATGATCTGAGTTAAGAATTGAAGGCATAATTAGATCTCTGTGCATACGCGAGTTCTGTAAAGGATATCCGCGTATATACGCTAGTTGGCTTCTGAAAAGTCGCGTATGGGTTTTTTAAAAGGAAAAGTAAAAAGTTTAATTGTCTGCATTAAATACTGATTCACCCCCCCTCTCAGTATTTTTCCAACACCTCCTTGGAGAAATGGCCTGCATATACATGGTAAAGGAATTCAAATATTCATCAAATGAAACATTATGTACATAAGCATGTTCCTCACAAAAATTTCTACTCATACAAATGGAGTGGTCCATATATAGATCCCCTCTCGTCCCAAAAGAGGAAAGGGGTGGCTATGATAACTCCTTCATTGAGTTATGTATCTCTCACATATCCACATGGTCCATGCATATTCTCAAATTTTTATATAGTTTCTCTTCAAATCCTTCCCAAGTGTGGCTCTCCAGGATAGTGTTATAGGCTCTCATGGAATAAGTATGGTTGAAGAGAAATTCTTCATGAGCTCTTTGTAGCAACTTCTCCTTGAGCTTGGAGACTCTAGATAAGAATATTCTACCATGATAGTATATGAATTCTTCTTGGACTTAATAGCCCTCTTCATGTAGTTGGTCATCAAATATCATGAATGTAAAAAGGTCCTTGGAATAATCCACCAATATTTGGGACTTCCAATATGGATCTATCCTCCATAGTGACAACATTGATGATCTATCATGAAGAAAATCTGTCATATGGCTACCCTTCTCCTTGAAATTTCCCATACCAAAGGTATATGTTGGAGGGTTGTTATCCTTCCCATGTTGCTCCTCCCATAGCACAAAATCTGAAATGAGAGTGGGTAGTGATGATGTTGGGAGAATGTCTCCCTCCTCCTTGAATCTACCCAAGACTCTTATCGTTGTATCATGGCCTTATAATTATCCCATTCCTCCTGGATCTATGAATGGTGCATCATGATGTGAGAATGTCTCACCAAATCTAGATTAGGTGGCCTCCTAGGTGGTTTTCAAAAAGATAGTGATGTCTCATGGGCCAATATCATATGCATAATAGATGGGACTATCATGTCCCTGCTTCCACTGCACAAATTCAACTCTTTTTCTTGTGTGGAGGTTTCATGATATTTGGGTATCACTCTTAATGATGCAAGAGTACCTCTAATTGGAGCAATTGCTCCATCCTCACCTCTTGGTGGTGGTGGATCATCTCCTACTATTCCAACACTGTGACCCCTCTTTGTTTCTTCTTATTCTTCCTCCTCATCATATGATAAGACCTCTATGTAGTGTGCCTTTCCTGCTGCACATTTATGTTCAGGTGCCCAAGATTCTTGGCATGTGAAGCAAAGATTTATTCTCCTCAAATCTCTTCGTACATCATCATCAAGAGGTTTTTTTATTTTGGCTCTCCTTTGAAAGAGGAGCCTTGTCATATTTTCCCTTTGATGGAAAAGAGGGCTTGTGTTGAAATGTTGCCTTTGCTTTTGGCAAGGCATCTTATAAATCTCTAGCCCTTTCAATGGCGTCTTGAAGGGTAGCGGGCTTGATAGACTTAACCAACCCATGAAGAGGTTCATATAACCCATCAATGAACATATAGACCCTTCTTGCTATAGATAAATCAAGAACCATAACAGAAAGTTTCAAAAACTCAGAAATATAAGTTTCTGGATTACCTGATTGTTTAAGATTTGCAAGCCCCATGAATGGTGCCTCAGGATATCTTCTATAAAATCTCTCCACCAACCTCCTTGTGAACCTTGAATATGCGGTCACATTGGCATGACCCAATGTAGACAAGCCATGAAACCACCAATCATGTGCTTCACCCTCAACGTGCAACACTTCTATCTTAATGGCCTCCATCTCCAAAACTTTGTTCAACTGGAAGTAGATTCCAAGCTTCTCTGCCTATGATTTGGCACTACATTTAGATGATCCATCAAATTTGGGTAAGAAAAATCCACCCATAGTGCGGTGTAGATCATGATTCTGAATGAATCCTCCACCTCTGTTAGGATGCCTGGGTCTCCTATTGTCCTTGATTTGAAAAAATTCCTTAAAAATAAAGGTGTCCTTGAATCTATGAGATTGAGACTCATACTCCATGAAATAGTCTTCAAGAGTTTCTTGTTCTTGAAACCCTTCATTTCCCACTGCTAAGAATGTAGGCATTGTAGAGCGTTGGGAAACTTGTTGCCGCTGCACTTGTTGATCACTCCAGTGATGAGAAATGTCGTAGCATTCACCATGTTGAAATACTTTATGGGATTCCTTGTATCTATCCATTATCATCTCATTTATTTCTCTAGCATTGTCTTGCATGGATCTAAGAAGGATCTTGGGGAATTCCTTCTCTTCATCTTCTCCTCCTGATATAGGGGTTTTACCCTTGTCTTATTTATCATTAGTATATTCAAACTTCTGGTGTCTTCTTCTTTAATACCTCTTCTCTCTATCAGTAAGAGGATCTCCTTGTTCAAATGACATATTGGCTTTTCAAGATGCACAGGATGTGCCAAGATTATGCTATGATACCACTGTAATATTCCCAAATGGGAAAAGCAGGAATATAGTGCAAAACCATGGAAATAGTAGTGTAAACATTAGATAAAAATAGGATACCAATATGGAGACCTTATAATCATAATAACAATAGCCAAATATGCATAAGAAATGGGCCGTAAGATGTGCAACAAGACATCACAAGCCTCCAATGGACAAAACCCTCAAAGAGGTGCTGCTACTATATATCAAAATACCAGAACACTGCTTCAACACAGTTTTAAAGGCACTACTACAGCAAATGAATATAAAAAATATCATGGGCTGATATATGCCTCAAAATATAGATCTAATACAAATCCAGGAACTATAAAACCTCCAATGAAGAACCCCCAAAGGGTTTTTAGCAAAACACCGATGTACAAGATCTGAATCAAAGCCCTAGGGCCGAAGATTCACTGCAATATACATATCAAGAAATTTTGGCTGATCCGATATAAGAAATAGTGCAACCTCCTCCAATGGATCTCCTAGATGAAAGGCTGATCCCTTCACTAGAAAACCTCCTCCCCAAATGGTGTTCCAAAACCAACCTGCAACTCCTCCCTCAAAATAACGCAGATCTGGAGTGAAACTGTGCTGTAGGGGTAAATAAATATATGGCCTGATACCAAGATCTTAAAATAAGCTCAAGGGCCTTCTTTACTGTCCTCCCAATGGAAAGGAACCCTTCTCCACTGAAAATAAGTACTGAAGTGACCCAAAATGGTATCCACTGCTGCAACCTGAAAAACAACTCAATCCTCAACAAGATCTATGCTGTAGATGTAAGATGAAGCTTTGGCCAAATTCCTAATAGTGGAAGTGAAGTACAAGACTCTTCCAAGAGATACTCAATGAAAGAGGTGGGATTCCCGATCAGGAACACCCAATGCTAAATAACACTTGCAATCTTAGCTGATAACCAATGAAAGCTATATTCCTAAACAGACCATTTATTTAGAAATATAATATACATCAACATAATGAATATGGTTGCCATCCTCTTCTTTTTATAAGATATGAGCTTCCAAACCCTAAGCCCCATCCATTTATGACCCTACTTCCATGCAAGGTGTCTCCATCTAAAACTGTGTTGTCTATCATTGATTGCCACTCCTCCATGACAACACTGTTGATTTGGTCAAAGTTGACCCAATCAAGACGTTCCAGCCCATTTTCATACCTAAGGGTGCTTAATTAAGCTATCGAAATGTTTTCCTTTTACATTGGCATTGATTTATTCATTATTAAGGAGAATTATGGACCTCCATTGTCCTCTTATTCATAAAACAAGACAACAAAACAAAAATTAATATTCCAACTAGCTCATGGCTAATTGGGAATATTATAGTGTGATGACCAATATATCCCATGAACCAGTCCAGAGCCTTTCTTCGAAGGCTATTTATAGTTGTGCTCTCTTTACAACATCATTATTAATATTCCGTGTGGTCCATACCAACTCTGATACAAACTAGAATCGATCTATATCCTCATCCCCCGCACCCTTAAAGGTGGGTAGCTTCATGTGCGCAACCATATCATTTGCAAGTGGCGAAGGTGGGGTAGGATAATTCTTGCCCTTGCGTGAGTTCGATGGTGGAGTAGCCTAGGGACTAGTATCTACGTGCGTAACCTCGCCCTGGTTGAAGTCAAGTGAATCCCTCAGAGGAATGTATACCAATCTATCCCCTTGTTGATTAACTTGGTAGTATTTACCGCTTCGTGTCGTGCTTCCACTCTGGTCAGAGGTCATTCACTCGGTGTGACTGAACATGACACCTTTTTCACACAATAGCATCATAATCAGCAGTGCCAATGTTTGCAAGAACTTACCTCTAAACCCCTTGAAAAACCTTCTCTCAGCTTCAGAATAGGACACAAATTGATTGAATGAGAATGCAGTTACAGATCCTCCCAAAACATTATCAACCCAGTGATCTACATTCTCAGTCATCTTGTTATCAGCCTTCTCAAGTTGTTGAACCAATTTAGGGGTCCACTATGTGACCTGGTCGTATTTCCAACAGGCTTGGAACTCCGCCAACCTTTCCAACCACTCCTATAGTTCATGTGCGAAGGTTTCGAAGAATATTTCATGCACCTCCATAAAAATGTACTTGTTCTTCCACTCTTTGGCAGTCAGCTTCTTACTTCTATTCTCTTTTAGGGAAAACTCCTGAATCTGCTTTTCAAACCAATCCTTAAGCTTAGGCTTCAGTGGCTGCCAATGACCCCATGAATTACCTGATATCTCTCTCAAAATTCTTCTGGTCCTAGCAACAAACCATTTTTTGGTTTGAGGGGTCTTGACCCAGGTTCAGTTTTAAGATTTACCAACAAACCCCTATACTACTGGCCCTTTCGGCAATGGTCTTCATGCGAAGGTCAATGTCTCACCCGAAGTAGTATGGGAGGGTGCTGGAACCAGGTTTCTACACCCTAAGAGAGAGAAAATTAATTGAAGGGGGCCCCTTCAAGTCTAACAGGCACGCGCTGGAGAAGCCCTAACACAGAAACCCTTAATAGTATATCGGCGGAATAACTTAAGCGTAGCTCATCAATCATCAAATAACAGGTTAACAAAATCAAGGTGACCGATAATAACCAGATCTATGCATTCATTCCTTCTTACTATATTGCATCCATGTGCACATTCATAAATCATAAGTATTCAGTGAACAGATATAACCATAGAAATAACATAAAGCATAGCCAATAACCATAAGACATAAGAACTTAGATATCACAAAATAGTCTTTCTTATTCATTCATATCTAGATCCAACTTACAGACTCTATTTATCAACCCATGCACATAGCCAACAGGGTCCACACACAAAAAAACTCATGGTCTCCATGCACATAGCTAGTAGGAGCCCTTACCCAGAAAATCCACACAAAAGATCCACAGATTCGTATCCAAGCTTAATAAAAAACTTAGCCTACCTCTAGACTCAATCTATCCATCTATTTATATCATATTATCCTTTGCTACTCTATGGTTCGTAAACCGGGGTTTGCGGACTGTTGGTCTACCATTTGGCCTATCAGACCATCAGGCTTTACGCCCCCCCCCCCCCCCCCCCAAAGCCCCTATGGTACACTTAATTATTACAGATTATTACAAAAATTTTCCAAAATTGCTGCTAGGGGACCCTGCTCCAACAGGCCCCAACCTCCCATGCCTCCTCAACCTCTCACACAACAAAAACCTCCTCCTCAAGGTCAAGTGTATGCTCAACATAGCGTAACCAATCCCCCTAATCCCAAGATAAATAATAAGGGTAAAGGTAACCAGAACCAGCAATCTCAAGGTAATGAGGGTAACTAGGGTCCACCACCCAATGCACCCAAGGAAATCAACCTAATCCCATAACCCAGCAACAATGCAGACAACCTAAGTAGAACAAGGCCCTTCGTATGAATAAACATTGTGCATGTTGTGTCATACATAGAAAAAATACTCATGAGTTTCCTCTTTTACCTCAGATGCGCCAAGTATGGGAAGCTCAAGTTGTTTCCCCTAGAGAAAAATAACCCATGGGTCCACTTCCTTCAGCTCCTACATCATCTCAACAGACTATGCTTACCAATACTTTTCCTCAGCAAGGATATCTGGCTGCCCAACCTGCACAAGGTCATGTAACTCCCCAACATCCATAATATGGTCACCATGATTATCAGATTCTTATGATGAATTCTGATGAGGTCAACACTGAACAAGAAAACCTTTAAAATTGATCACGCCAGTATGAAAATCCACCTACTATGTCTGTGATTAAGTCCCAATCGCAAGTTTCCACTGAGCCTCATTCGTCATCAAATGGTACCTTACAGATCACTCAACCTAAGGAAGAAGCTATTCCCAAGATCCCCAAAGCTCCATTACGTCAAAATACTGCTTCAACTAAATCTTCCTATACCTATAGCATATTAAATGACTTGGCATAGTCTCCTACTGCCATGTCAACGTTGAAAGTCCTCCATACGTGCCCATCACAATGGAAATATATACTCTCTTCTTTGGGTGTTGTGGATCCTTCTGACGATCATATGATTGTCTTTGACATTGATCAATCAGAGCATTCCCCCCTTCCTTCATCCATCGCATTCCAAGTACTGGTCTCTATAAGAAACACAATTATTCAGCAATGTATCATAGACAAAGACACCTTCACCTATGTGATGGATGATAGTGATTGTAAGCGACTTATTTCACATGAAATGTTCCCATCCACCATCACTATTTGTGAATTAGGGGAATTTTGAGGTCTAGAATGAGCCTCCTAAGGAAATTATAAAATAATAGTGGAAATAATAAAAGAATATTAGATTGCATTGTCAAAGTTTAGAGGGAAAAAGGAAAAAGCCACTTTGTCAAGTCTTATTTTCAACTTATCTCCCTATGGGTTTACTCAAATTTTGAGCGGGAACACTTATTGGATGCATAATTTCATTCCTCATCCAAGGAGTACCATTTTTCATACTTTCGATGGACCATTCTACATGAAAAAAGAGAAATATATGAAACACATGATTGCAAACACGTTTTTTCATTTATTTCTCATTTTTCATAGAGTAAGGTCCATCAAAAGTATGTAACATGGGTACTCCTTGGATGAGGAATTAAATTTTACATTCAACGAGTACTCCTTCTCGAAATTTGAGTAAAACCTTAGGGAGATAAGTTGAAAATACAAGTTGAAAAAGTAGTTTTATTATTTTATTATTTTTTAATATTTTTACTTTTTTACCTAGAAAATGGTGAATCATCCCCCATGGTTGGCATCATCATCTTGACTCTTATTGGTTCTTATAAATTTTATTTTGGTTGTACATTTTTCTTAGGAGGCCCATTTTAGACCTCAAAATTTCTCTAATGCTTGGGATAGTCATACCTCAAAGCCCCTTGGATTATATTGCAACTTTCCTATCACTCTTTCCAGCAAGACTGCCTCTATTGACATTGAATTCATTGATGCCCCCTTAGATTATAACATTATTTTGGGTCGTAGTTACACCTATTCCATGTCAGTTGTCGCATTTTTTATTTTCCGTAATATGTGCTTTCCTCATAATGGAAAGATCATCACCATCGATTAACTGACATACTATGATCCTAAGGCTCAAACTTCACCTCAGTCCACTATATCATCGATGAATGGAAATACAACTATCTCGGTCCTCACTAATGTTTCGTCTAGAGTTTACAAAGATTTCTCTTTGCCTAGTACTTATTATGGTCCAACACCTACCCCTTATGAGCCTATATCTTCCAATGATTGCATGCTACAAGCATCATGGGATGCTCAAAAGTGATCCGATATGCCCATCCAACATCCATCGCCTCCAAAAACCTATTGTTCCCAACTCAAACCAGCATACAAGTATAATTAATCAAGGATCACTTTCTTCTACTGGTGTCTCTCCTACTCCATTCCAACCAGGAAAAATTTCGCCAAGTCTTAACCATCCATGAGTAGTTCCTACATGCCATTATCCTTTGGGTTAGATACCTTTCTTATTTCCCCCACCTGGAATTTTTTTTGTCCCTATCATGGCTACGTTGATTTTACCTAACATTACCTTGGGGATCCCAATCTGGTACATTGATCCCCCCATAAACACTCCCCCAGACCAACTTAAGCCTTACATGGATTTAACCCCAGTACAACCTATTATTCCTTCCCCTTCCTTTTCTTCAGTTCCAAAACAACCTTAGTAGGAAACTACTCATGTTTCGAAAGCATCTGGTGAGGGGGGAAAAGCCTAGAAAAATGGAACCAAATAGAAGGCACCCCAAACATCTCCAACTCCTCATAAGCCTCCAACGATGGAACCTCAGTGCGCTTTGCTTAATTTTGTTGGGCATGAAACCAATAATTGTCATGAACTCCATAGTCTCAAATATGTGGTCGTTGATACCTTTCCTGATTGCATCATCCTAAAGGTCCATGTCACCTTACCAGATTCAACCAAGAAGAACAAATCATTACGCAGGAATCACTCTTGTTATTTGTGTGATAATTTTAGCCACTATTCTCACCATTGTCCTCATCTTAAAAATTTTCGTGATACCCGTTAGTCTCTTCATGAAATGGAGGTCACTCGTACTAAATCCACCTCTTCTCTACTTGTGGATTCTAGTCCTAATATCATGCCAGAACAAGAGATCTCTCAACCACACATTGTGATCCACCCTCCCAATGTCGAGATGATGGATAACAATTTTACTATTCTCTACTTGTCGTCATTGATGGGATCGATGTATAGGGACTCCCTCAGAGTTTCCAGTTGTGATTCGGTCGAACCTTATTCTTCAAATACCCTGGTCTCAACATCGGTAGATATTTCGTCTACTAGTCATTTGTATCCTCCTATTGTCGATGTGCATGTGAACCTTATCTCTCATGATGATGCTTCAAGTAGTTCCTCCACATAATGTGGTCTCTCATCCTCCTGTCTACAGATATTTCATGTAGATGAAGACATCATGGAAGCCATGACCACCCCTAATTACCTTTGGGATGATATGCACCATCGTGCATATTTCCTTCTGGAACAAACTCATGATCAGTATGTTGTGGAGTATAAATAATTCGTTCATGATGAATTCTATTGGTTTAGAAAACAAATTCCTGCACTATATGATTTTAAAGAAAGAAATATCGCCAATATCTCTCCTACCATTAAAATTAACATTTCAAATAAACTAGGGATCAAAGAAAATTCCACCTTGCAGGAACACTATACCATGGAAGAAATTGATGCTTACACCAAGCTATTCAAATAATTTCGTGATATTTTCACCTAGTCTTATTTCAATATGCTTGGACATTATCATGCCATTTTTGAACACCATTTCAACACATGGCCCGATGCCATTCCTATCCGCCAAAAGCTGAGACCCATCCATCCTTCCAAATGTGAGGCTATTAAAGCAAGAATCAATAAGCTCAAGCATGTTGGATTTATCTATCCCATTGAATACAACATATGGGTTTCCAATCCTCTTCTCGTTCTCAAGAAACAAGGCACCATTTGTGTCTGCACATACTTCCATGACTTGAACAAATATTTTCCAAAATAAAAATTCCCCACACCATTCATTAACCAAATCATTGATGAGTGTTCTGGGCTTGTTGCTCTTTCCTTTATAAATGGTGTTAGGGTCCTATAAATATAGGATTCATAATTTTTGAATTGAATTTGATAGTCTTGTAAATATGTACATACCTTGCTTTCTGAAAGTTGTTTTCCCATATTTGAAAATAATAAAAAATGAAAAAAGAGGGTAAAAGTCCTAAAAAGAAAGATCAAAGGATTTAGAAAAATTTATACCCCAAAAGAAAAAGAGATAAAATAATATTTGAAAGTGAGCAAGTCCAAATTCCACTACTTTTATTTTTACTGCAAGAATAATGATTATGTACCGAGTGTCAATAAATGCCATAATCCATGATTAGTTAAACACTTTAATCTTAAATTTCCATGTTTTCAATTTCATGTTTTAGATACTAAATAAAGATTTGTCAAACAGTTTAAACTTGAAAAATCAGTAGATAGGTAGAGAATAATGAGGAGCTCAACAGTTTAATCTGAGCCCTCGAATGAAATAAGGTAGACTTAGATAGTTTGATGCTTTGAAAGAAAAATGTTTTAAGGTTGCAAGCCTAAATGCACCTACAAAAATGAAGAAAAAATATTAGAAATGAAGATGGGTAGGTAGAAAGTAGTTGAGAAATCATGTAAATAAGACATCATCGAGAAAAATCACTAATTTTTCCTCCCCTATAGGTATTCAGTATTCTAAAATTTCAGTCAAAAAGGCTCAGAGCATTTCACTAAATTTTGTTGGGATCGGACCCAAGGCTCGATGACTGATAAGTTGAAAATATTGAGTTCCTACCTTAACCCACATTTCTCAACATTTACCCTTCATTCATACATCAAAACCCCTTTTTCCTAAGTAAAGACACATTCTTACTTAGTAAAATTGTAACCCTAAAATAACTAACTTCATTCTTTTCAAAAAACATTCATAAAACCCTCAAAATACATTTATCCTAAGTATTAGTGAAGTAATATAAAAGATGAGAAATGCTTTATTTTTATACTTTACTTAGAGATAATATGTGTTTTGTTTCCTTTTACTATCCCTTTATTCATTTTAACATCTAACTTATTATA
Organism: Pinus albicaulis; assembly: GCA_034641835.2. Classification (NCBI taxonomy): domain Eukaryota; kingdom Viridiplantae; phylum Streptophyta; class Pinopsida; order Pinales; family Pinaceae; genus Pinus; species Pinus albicaulis. The sequence continues at coordinate 1,116,678,212 of CM076584.1, forward strand.
ATAAATCCCTAAAATTACACCTACCCGTATGTATTAAATCCATTATATTTAAATTAACCCCCCAAAAACCCCCTATTTATGTTTAGACCAAAGATTATTATCCCCATATGCACAAATAAACCCCACTTTACAAACCCCTTGGTCTAAAATTATCATTATTGAAATAATTTCGCCCCTATAGTTTGAAAACTATTAAAAGGTTTAAAACTATATAATATATAATAACTGCGTCTACATATAAAATTTGAAACATTTTACAAAATGTTTTAAAAGAAAAACATTACCCCTCCGCTATATTATTTAACATCTAAGGTTTTAAACTTTATTAAAGCATAGTTTTATAAATCTTTAAGTCCTTTCTCCGCCGCATAACACACCCCAGTCCCACCTATCATTCCAGTGCAACTCCCGAATTAATCTTGGCCCTTCGCTTTCAACTTCCAAATCCGACGATGAATATCCAATATCGCACATAATAGTTGCACGATCAACCAACCATCAAACCTACCAGAAATGTATGGTTTCACTGTTCTCTCTCTCCTCCATGTGCCATTCAATCATTGGATCGTGTGGGTTAAGCTAATAACTGGTTACCACTAAAACTCCGCGCGATAAACTAGTCTAGTTTTTAATTCATTCAAACTCCGAAACTGCCCTCCTACCTGATGCGACCCGCATTCAATGCCGATTTATGAAACCAATAAGTTTGATAAACCTTTGAAATACATACATTTTATTCTCTTCTTGTGCATTTAAAACCTCTGTAAAGCTTTCCCAACTGTAAAAAAAAAACCTTGTTAAAGCCTCTTGTTTGCCATTTTCATGCCAGAAACCTCCAAGATTTGCCCAGTAAACCTTTGAAGACTGCTGAGGAGCTGCGCATTGCTCTAAACAATCCACAGAAGCTGTGTTTCATTCAAAACCTCAGATACATCTTCCAAAGCCCAATACCTGCATACAAAAGGTATTTTTCTGAAATTTGAACCAGCAATCATGTTGAAAGACATTTTTAAAGAACGAAAATACAATTAGAGGTTAGAAACCAATAATAGAAACTATCAAAAAGCCCCAAAAATAGGCCAGATCCTGTCAAATTTTTCCCAGAAACCCTGTTTCTCTGCTGCGCACAATTTTTTAAGAAATTTGTGAGTTTTTCATGCTTTGATGAACTATTTCAAGCTTAAATCAACTAGAAAACCTCTGAAGGTATCCTAAACCTTTGTGACCCTTTTCAAAAAGAGTTTTTTAGCCCAAATTTCCATTAAAATACTCAAGAAACCGTTGTTTCTTGTTTTAAAGCATTTAAAACTCTTTCACAGACCTAATTGAGAAGAAATCCCTAAGAAAAGACTATACTTCACCTGTTTATCCAAGAAACCTCTGCTAAAAGTGAAAATTTCTTCTGCAAACTGTCTAAACTTGAAGAAGTAGCCAAAATGCCGAAAAATCAGAGTTTTAGCAATCTTGAAGGTTCCAAAGTGCAAAAATCAAATCCAGTACTGTGACCACTTAAAGCCATTATCACCTCCCTGAAGCCATGGTTTCATTAAAAATTATTTTGTTTTGCAGGTTATTAGCAAAAGGAGAATTTGGATAAAACAATCTAAATACTAGTTAAAGATACGTTTTACTCCAAGAACTTACAAGGAAATGAATTCAAAGGATTTTCCTTAAAAGATTCCAAGCATCAGAGTTAAAGAACAATCATCCTGTGAAAGATAAAAGAGCATTTTAATGTAAAGATTAAAACAAGGCATTCATAATAGTCAGGGTAAAAGAAATAACTCACAGTAAAGGTTAAATTTCAAAGTAAAATAAGAATTCACAGTGACAGTGAAAATAGAACAGTAAAAGAGCATCAAAGTTAAAGTGTATCATATGAAAGGCAGAGTGAAGGTTGAAACAAAGTTACAGAGCAGTCAAGGTAAAACAATAAAAGTAAATACAGAGAAAATAATGGTTAAACAAAGAAGAAAATAATTTAACCAACAACAATGAATTTTATCCAAATTGAAAGTAAAAACAGTTAAAAGAACAAAAAAGTTAAAAGATGAAAACAGAGCAAGAAGGGACATTTTTGCAGAAATTTCCTGTTTAAGTCATTGTTTTGCAAAAACTATTGTGACCAATCCAAGATGTATTTTTCAAAAATGAAGGAGGTTTATGATCCTCAGATGTCCATCTACAAAAAATTCTCTCACTTTTCTAACAGCCATTATGGATTTGGAAATATTAAACAATATTTAAAAGCACTTTTTATAGAAAATTCCTGTTAACTCATCAGTTTGCAGAGAAGACGGTGGCCAATCAGAAATACATCTTACAAAAATGAAGGAGGTTTTTGTTCCTAAGAGACTCATCTCCAAAAACCTATCTCACGTGTTTCACATGTATTACAAAATGAGAGATACATGCACATATTTACAACCTATTTTTCAGACTGTGGAAAACTCTGTTTAACACATCGTTTTGCAGAGCCTATTTTGAACAACTGGAGAAGAATTTTAGGGAACTGAGAGAGGTTTATTTCAAAAACATATTTATCTACAATATTTTTTTTCACATTTTACATTTCTATTTCTGATTGAGGAATACAAAGGTATCATTGGACCCCACGTTTGCAGAATTGCTGGAGCAGAATGCACAAAGAAAGGAGATAGTTAGTGACTTGGATGCCTCATCATCAACTAAGAGTTGAGATCAAATTCAAATTCTCCTCTTTGTAATCACCTATCCATAAAAAAGAGTGCCAAATATATGCATTAGTTTTGAGTGTCCTTTACTTAAGTTCTATTTATGTAAAACAATTGGAGATATTTGTAAACCAATCTTGATATTTTTTTAAGATATTTTAGTTTAGAATTTGTATAAATACTTCACTCTTTGAAGTATTTTGGTGGAATAAAATTGCTGGGATTGTTATAGTAATTTATTCTTGGACTTTAAAGCTATTTTGTGTCAAAAATTTGAGTAACAGGCTGTATCAAAGAAAATTGGCATCATACTTCAGGATCCCTGTGATGAGCTATTTGGAGTGAAGTATTTTCTTCACTTGTCATTGTTTCTTTTCTCTGTTACATGCATCCATTTATGTTTATGCTAAATTTGAATGTATAAATAGGAGTATTACTACATGATATGTTAATAGCACCCTGTTTTTAACTATTTATCATTGTTGTGGAGGTAAATCCCCTCTACGGACAGAGGTGATCCCTACTAGCCCAGACCGGGTCTAGCAACAATCGTTCACACTATAGTGCAGGTTCCTAATTGAAAATAAACCAAATAGCGATGTAGGCTTACTTGGAATCCAACGCTGTTGCTTGTAGAAGAGGTAGCGCTCCTGTTACTTAGCTCTGGAAAATCACAATCCTCACGATCTCCGTGATCGGACACTTGAACACGCAAGAAAAAAAACAAACGCAAGCGTAAAATCCAGTATATGCAACTATATGTCAGTCAGAGAAGACATAACTCATCATCATAATCAACAACAAGAGTGGAACCATAACCAATAGTCGCTTATTATTAATCAATTAAAGAAGAATACAACCATAGGTCTGACGCTGAATTCTCCTTCGGAGGGTCGCCAGCGGAACATGGCTCGAAGAAGCCTGTCGGGGATGGGACAAAACTCTCTCTCCGGATGTCTCGACAATAATATCCTTGCTTGGATTTGGCCTTAAGGGAATGAATCAAGGCTCTTGTAGCATAAGGCTCTGATGGCTCTTGGGAACTTGAAGACTAGCTATTCAGCCATTCAGCCCTTTCATCAATGGAAGATGGCTATATTTATAGAGGAGAGGAGGAGGTTGGGATCCCTACAATAGTGGAAGGGAGGCCTTATACTTTTGGAGGTTCCCCATATGGTGGAAACGAGAGGCCAAAGGATGAAGGCCGTGGTTATTCAGTCGAAACCACCACTGATGACTCATCCACGAAGTTGTTGTAATCGAAACTTCGCCTCTTTTTTTAAAAAACTTTCCAAAAGAAGATTGGCGTGGGTGCTTAACTGGGATAGAGCGCCAATTAGCGCGAGCTCAGTGTTAATTTTCCTCATTGGCGCGAGTACATAACGGGCTACCAACGCCAAGGCAAAAACAGGTGTTTTTAGGGGTCTGCTCAGGAAATGATCAACAGAAGAAATTTTGTCCTCATGGAAAGGGGTGCAATGATGGTATTTGCAAGGAATGACACTACTTATTCGTCACAAAAATGACCCTCCAATGGGAGAGATGGGGATTGCAGGGACGGTGACAAATTACTGTGTAACAGATGCCCTAAAGCATGAGGCCCGAAAGAGAGAGAGGGGTGAAATGCTTTACGAGAACGTGTCCAACTGAAAACACTGCCATCAGAAAACCTACGTAGAGAAGTAAAATTGATATCTTAGATACACGATATATATGTGGTATGGGCGCAGCCATCCATAACAGAGTATACAATAATCCAGATCCAAGGCATGGGCACAGCCATCCAGTGAGGATCGATAAATAGACTCAGGTATGGTCGCAGCCATCCAGTAAGTGAGTCATGTAATCAATCATAATAATCCACAAAATCGCAGCCTGGATTACAATAGATAGGAATCTAGGGTCTTGCGCTCCATCTCGACCCAAACACAGTACAAGTCCAAGCATGTGAATAAATGGGCTGAAGTCGAACATGCGAGAACATCGTCTGATTACCAGCCAATGATGAAAGATGTTAACAGATGCGAGAGGTACCACTATCAATGCCAATGGCCCTCAAGGTACTACAGGTACAATCTACGACATGTGAATCAAATGAGCTAGCGTCGAACACCCGTAGAATCACTCAATCGGAGGCCAATGATGAAAACCTCACGTCGAATGCGAAGAACCTTCCATTGAGGCATGCAGGCTCCAAGGCACCAGAAGGGAGTCTCTAGATCAGCTTCCTGGATAATGAGCTGAAGTCGATAGGAAGTGACCTTGATCAAAGGTGGGTCATAGTGTTTCCCACATCATCGACACGAGACAGAGGAACATAGTGTTTTTGTGAATCACGATCAGATGAGAATCAGAGGAAGGTTGGTACTTGCAGACGTCAACTTCTCTTGAACATATGAACAGCACGACAGTGGACTTGGCAGTATTTGACATCAAAATATCAGAGGTCATAGTGACGAGGAAAAGAGTAGATGAGAGGTCAAAAGGGATTACCCAAACCCACGGAGGCAAGTGAAAAACGAGATGAGATGTCCCCAACCCGACACGAATGCAGACAAGTGCCATGTTCAAGAGCGACATACTGCCGACATGACAATGATGATGGTTCCATTTTTTCCCCACCATTTCTGGCGCGTACCCCAATTATTTTTGATAACAAGCTTGAAGGGGATAGCATATGCTTGTAATATAAGTCCGTCCTTCGAACGGATCCATCCTAGTACATTTAACGAGTCCTAGGAAGGAAAGACTCGAATATCGTCATTCCGACTGGATCCAATGTCATCAGGGTTTAACGAGTCTGAAAAAGGGAGAACTCGACGTCTTTTCATGTTTAGAGAGTTTGAAAAAACAACAGAAAAGTAAACTCCAACGGTCCCTTTTCGTAAATAGTTTCTTAGACCTGAAAAGGTAGAAAACTTTGTCTGAGAAAACCTCCTAGTCGCGATAGGATAGGGTATTCATTTTTCGTAAATAATCTATCCCAGCCTGAAAAAGGGGTAAAAGTATACTGGGTAGATGTCTTTTCGCTTCCACTTTAACGAGATCGAAGACGACAAGGGACTCGGCAATATTTTCATGTTTAGAGAGTCAGAAAATAGCTGAAAGTTGACTCCTCCTGGAGGAAAAAGTGGTATAAAGGGTAGCAACTGGTTTTGGTAATGGTGGAACTGCTAAAAAAAAATAAAGGTTAAGAGGCTGGCTAACAAGACCACTCATTGCAGCGGTTCCTCAGGAACGGGTAAAACAACCAAGTGAAGGCATATGATCGGCCAAGCAGATAGTGACGATGGAATGAGAAAACCAAGACTCATCTGGAAAAAACAGGTTGATAAAATGACAATCACAAGAGGTAAAATGGGAATGGTTTCATTTTTACACAAGCTTGAAATCAGAAAACTCTGCTTGAAGTTGGTTTCATTTTTACACAGGCTTGAAACAAAGATAAAGTATGCTTGAAACCGGTTTCATTTTTACACAAGCTTGAAACGGAAACAAACTATGCTTGAAACCGGTTTCATTTTTACACAAGCTTGAAACGGAAACAAACTGTGCTTGAAAAAGTAAGCATGCCCCCAGCATGGTGACTCAATTCGAGGTACATGCCCCCCAAGCTTCAATCCATATGAAAGGCAGATGGAGTGAAGGTTCAAGTTACGAGATCTAAGAAAGACTCGACTGGGATTTTATGAGATCTTATCAAAGACTCGAATTGAACAAGAAAGTGTTTCATTATTTTAACGAGATTGACACATTAAAAGAACTATCCTTAGGACACCTTGTTTCATGGTTTAAGGATCTTGGCACAAGACAAGGAACTCTGCTCCGACAACCTTGTTTCATTTTTAAGGAGCTTGACACAAGACAAGGAACTCTGCTCCGACAACCTTGTTTCATTTTTTAAGGAGCTTGACACAAGACAAGGAACTCTGCTCCGACAACCTTGTTTCATTTTTTGGGGAGCTTGATAGAAGACAAGGAACCAAGCTCTGACAACCTTGTTTCATTTTTTAAGGAGCTTGACATAAGACAAGGAACTCTGTTCCGACAACCTTGTTTCATTTTTTAAGGAGCTTGACACAAGACAAGGAACTCTGCTCCGACGACCTTGTTTCATTTTTTAGGGAGCTTGACAGAAGACAAGGAACTCTGCGATCTGACGACCTTGTTTCATTTTTTAGGGAGCTTGACACAAAACAAGGAACTCTGCTCCAACAAGCATGTTTCATTTTTTAAGGAGCTTGACACAAGGAAGGAACCATGCTCCGACCAGCTTGTTTCATTTTTTAAGGAGCTTGACACAAGAAAATGAACTGTGCTCCGAAAACCTTATCATAATGAACAAGAAGTCATCGCTTCCAATATTTCCACTCTCGATGGAAGGAAAACATCCGAGAAGTCAGGACCCAATGCCCCCAGCACCTGATGCACAATGGCATTATCACTGGGTACAGGCATGGGGTAGGTTGCCACATAGTTGACCTGTGGTGGGGTAGATACAACGGGTGGATAAAAACCAGGAAGGGGTGATGGTGGGCCAGCTGCCACTTCAGGACCAAAGAACGAAAGCTGATCAATGGTCATGATCCGTCCTTCATGCGGAAAACAAACCACACGAAAAAGGGAGGAGACAAACGCTCCCATGGCATAGGTGTAATCGCGCCCCGAGAGAAGATTGAAATCCAAGGGGCCTGGAACAACCATCACGTCCATATGGACAGTTTTACCTCCCAAAGTAACATGTAACCTTGGAAGGATCCCTAACGGTTGACTCGTTCTTCTGTTAAATGCCAACAGATTCTGTGTAACGGGCGCAAGCGGTGGTGAACCGAAATCTTGCCAAGTAGTTGAGGATAGAACACTAACAGATGCACCTTCATCTATAATGGTGCTGGGTATGACCAGACCAAAAGCTTGTACTGTGATCTCGAAAGGCACATAAGACGAAAGGCGGTATCCCACAAATCGACTCTAATCAAAGGAAGCGACCAAAATACTCGGAGGGGCTACCATCGAACCGATATGGTCTTCCCCTGGTGTTACGGAGGAAGAAGGAGCATCCTCCACAACCTCCATCTCGAAGGTGGGAGGAGTATCCTCCGGGACCTCTATTACGGGAGGCGGAGGAGCAACTTCTTGAGGTATAGGGACAGGAGAATCTTTCTCCAAGTCCGAGGAATCTGAAGAAACCAGAAGAACATGAGGGATGTGAGGTCCACTCTCCACGGAAAAGACCTGGTGCACTGCAGAAGGGGCCAATTCAACCGATCCCACGACCAATGGTTGGTCGGGAATGGATTCCTGAATCTGAATTTCCAGGGGAGCGGGATCAACCAAGGATGACTCTTGACCAATCGTAGGATCAGCTGGTGGAGGACACAAAGAAAGTTGTTTATAACCAGCTGGAAGGCATGGTGTAGAAACAGTTGAGTTGTCCAAAACTCGTTTGGCTTCATCCATATATGGAAAAAGGTGAATGGCATGGTGCCCTTCACACAAATTACAGGGATTGGTGAGCTTACCCTGCTTCTTAAGAGTTTTACCAGCACTAGCTGAAAACGTGCCCCCAACCTGGCTCCCAGAAGCCAAAGGCAACGGCGGATGACCGTTGGACCATACTTCGAGCACCTTGGGAATGCCAGGGAAATCTCGAAGAAGATGGTCTCCCGTGCACAACATGCAAGGGAACTTGACTTTCCGGGGAGGGTTGGAAGGTTTATCAAGAGGAGGTGCTTCGGAATTAGTAGATTTAGCGTCTCTCTTATCAAAATTCTTCTTCTTTGTCTTCTTCTTCTTATTCTTAGCCACCTGGTTGCTCGAATCCAGCCTTTCACCAGGCGAAGTAGAAGAGGAGGACGCAGAAACAGGCGAAGAAGGGGAGAGGTCCACCTTGGAATCAACATGATGTTGTTCAGGCGGAGGAACTGATTGAACAGTATCCGAGACATTCGGGACCACAGAGGTTGAGAACAACCAAACATGCAACCGAACAGTTAACCCAGGAAGGGACAACGTCGCCATATAAGGAGTGCCAACATTTCCAAAAGGAGGAAAAGGACCAGGATTCCCATCGGAGGGGATTCCTTGGTTGGTGTACTCCGGAAAAGTTGCCATAACACCCTAAGGAAACTAACTCTAACCAGGAATATTTCGTGGGCGGTTAATTTTTAAAACATTGAAACAAAACTCTACCGTTTCATCTTTTAAGAGTCGAGAAACAGGCAAAAGGTGACTCTATCTCTTTCAGTTTTGAAACAAGCGTGAAAGGACAAGCTCTTGATGATCCTTTCAAATTTAGAGAGTCAGAAAAGATAAAAATGACTACTCAGGAATACTAGGCAAAAGGTGTACCAAATAACCGTGAACTGCAATATACACCTTGGCTTCAAAATGAAAGATAAATCAACCAAGGACTTAACGTACGTGCAGGCAATCTCCCCGAATGCTGTGTCCGGTGTATCACGGGTATAAGGCGACATAATCGGCTTCCTACAGATAAAGGATAGCAACCTAATGGGGTCTCCCTTTATATATGCGACGGTACAGGGAGCACAAGTCTGTACTAGCGCTGTCTAAAACCAAGAGGCGAACGACAGCTACTAGGTTTAACGATGCCAGAACACGTCTCTAACCTAGACCTCTAAATGTTTCGTTAATGTTTCAATGCTTCCTTAGGTAAATTGAATAAATTTTATGGTTGATCTTCAATTGCGTTTCAGTTTTCAAGCCTTACCGTATGTCATCTGACAATCTCCTATATGCAGCTATATGAGAAAAGAAAACTTTTCAATTCGATGAATGCTATCTAGTTAAGGGAAGAGCTTCAAACAATGATGCGACATAAAACAACACTGCAAACGAAATCTTTTCCAAACTAGATGAATTTCACTATCCAAAAGTAATTTCAAACATTCAATGATGCGAATAATGCAATGTAATCTATGCAAAATCCTCTTTTTCGAAAACCATGCAATTGCAATCTATGCACAATTTCCTTTTTCTTTTCAAATTATAAGAATGCATTCAATGCATTTTTCGATGAGATGAGAATCTACTTAATGCATGCTTTTAATGAAAGAGAATGCACTCAAAGCAACTTTTAGTTTTCGATCATGAAACAATGTAATCTAAGTTCAATGATGGATCTCAAAAAATACTTTTCAATGCAATGTGATCTAATGCATTTTAACGAAAAGAAAACTATGAGACAAAAACTAAAAGAACGCAAATCTCCTTGATGAATGCAAAAGAGATGTAAACAAACACTAAGAATGCAATCATTGTTTCAAAGCACTTTGTAACGAAATTCCTCAAAAGGTGACAAAACACAAAGAGGACTTCCAAAGAATGAGATCAAAACAAGGCATTCATTCCCTTTTACATCAAGCAATCATGGAGAGAAGACATTTCAAACGATGAGCAATGTAATCTATGCTCATAGAGTGAAAAGACTGGAAGGGAAAGACACACCGGTGAAGGATTTAGGGAAAAAATCTCAATTTTCATACACCCTGAAATTGGCCCGACTTTGTCATTGACAACTAGCGCCAACTGGTGCGACTTGCTCACTGTAAACTAGTGCCAATGCCCAATTGGTGCGGGTTGCTAACTGAAAACAAGTGCCAACGTCTGAAAAATGAAAAAACAAAGAATTTCTCCCAACCAAGACCAGACTCACCACTTCAAGCAGAATCTAAAACAAACCCAGAAGCAAAGTACTGACTAAAAGAAAATTCCGAACAAGGGTAAACCCTAGCACCTACAGGAGATGGCGCGACTGTCTTTCTATAATCCGCGCCAGACAGGGGATGGCGCGAGTGATGAACTGGCAACCTGCGCCAATTGGCGCGACTGTTACGGTGGAAACCGCGCCAATCAAGCCAACCATGAAAGGATGAAAACTCGGAAAAACAGAAGTCAGATCTGATCCTCTGGGGCTAAACCAAAAGCCAAACAAAAAAAGAGCTAGCCAAAAGAGCTGACCAAGCAAGCAGAATCCAGAAACAACCGAAAAGACAAGACAATACTCCAAGCGTTCAGTTCATAAACTAAACCAGAGATTGACTGAAGCAACTTTGATATACTTCGCTAATGCAGAGCAATAGCATTTCGAAGGCTATCTGGCTAACTTCAGGCTCCGTCTGTAGCTTATAAAGAAGAAGAACAACAAGCCAACGTTCCCTAGTGGAGTCGCCAATTTTTTGTGGAGGTAAATCCCCTTTGCGGACAGAGGCGATCCCTACTAGTCCAGACCGGGTCTAGCAACAATCGTTCACGCTGTAGTGCACGTTCCTAATTGCAAATAAACCAACTAGTGATGTAGGCTTACCTGGAATCCAACACTATTGCTTGTAGAAGAGGTAGCGCTCCCGTTCCTTAGCTCTGGCAGATCACAATCCTCATGATCTCCGTGATCGAACACTTGCACATGCAAGAAACAAAACAAATGCAAGCGTAAAATCCAGTATATGCAACTATATGTCAGTCAGAGAAGACATAACTCATCATCATAATCAACAACAAGAGTGGAACCATAACCAATAGTCGCTTATTATTAATCAATCAAAGAAGAATACAACCATAGCTCTGATGCTGAATTCTCCTTCGGAGGGTCGCCAGCGGAACACGTCTCAAAGAAGCCTGTCGGGGATGGGACAAACCTCTCTCTCCGGATGTCTCGACAATAATCTCCTTGCTTGGATTTGGCCTTAAGGGAATTAATCAAGGCTCTTGCAGCACAAGGCTCTGATGGCTCTTGGGAACTTGAAGACTAGCTATTCAGCCATTCAGCCCCTTCATCAATGGAATATGGCTATATTTATAGAGAAGAGGAGGAGGTTGGGATCCCTACAATAGTGGAAGGGAGGCATTATCCTTTGGGAGGTTCCCCATATGGTGGAAACAAGAGGCCAAAGGAGGAAGGCCGTGGTTATTCAGTCGAAACCACCCCTAATGACTCATCCATGAAGTTGTTGTAATCGAAACTTCGCCTCTTTTTTTAAAAAACTTTCCAAAAGAATATTGGCGTGGGTGCTTAACTGGGACAGAGCGCCAATTGGCGCGGGCTCAGTGTTAATTTTCCTCATTGGCGCGAGTACATAACAGGCTACCAGCGCCAAGGCAAAAACAGGTGTTTTTAGGGGTCTGCTCAGGAAATGATCAACAGAAGAAATGTTGTCGTCATGGAAAGGGGTGCAATGATGGTATTTGCAAGGCATGACACTACTTATTCGTCACAGAAACGACCCTCCAATGGGCGAGATGGGGATTGCAGGGACAGTGACAAATTACTGTGTAACAATCATTTATATGTTTTCCTCCAATTTTCATTGTAGGGAACCCTTAATTGCTCCCTCATTCATTTTACCTCTCCTACTACTTCCCTTTTCTGGATTTAACGATTTTTAAGTGCCCTTTATCAAGATCATACCACCTCACAAAAATAACTTTCCAAGATCTCCAAGGGTTATCTATCTTGCCCTGAAGACACTTGACCTTTTTCCCTTGATCTCAGTCCTGTTTGCTTGATTTTGACTCCATAGCCCAATGGAGAAATAGATTTCCCACTATCCATCCTTTCAAGTGATTTTTCCCACCAAATCTATCAAAACAAAACCAAAACTGTACTTTCATAAATAGCCTAATATTCACAAATTAAAACAAACTTAAACTTTAAAGGGAGAGCCCTCTCTGAACCCTAGGAAGGCTAGATCCTAGAGTTTGAAGTAGGTTTTTGGTTACCTCAGTGAGTTCTCTCTTGAACATGGAGAAATTAATGATTGATAACATAATGGCGACCATACTGGGGGAGATTAACATTTTCTTCAGAAATATTTTACAGGTTCAGATATGATCTATGATTATGGACAATGATCAGACATACAAAGGTTAAAATCATCCACCTGGTGAATCCATTGTCCAAGATCCAGAACTTCAAAATTAAGAAGAAACACCATAACCAAAAAAAAATCCATATTCCAAATCATTAATGGTGATACAAGATGACAGGGTATGTGGCAAACCTTTCATCTCATGATATTTTCAATGAATTCAAGGATGGATTATTAGAAATTTAGCTTGATGAAGATTTTCTAAGAGCTGTCTTTCTTATTTTGAAATCAATAAAATGTTCTCCTCAATTTAAAATATGTGTTCTTGAGTCAATTTTTGAAAAATATGAAAATGGCATTAAACTTTTGCATTCTCAAATCCAGTCTTATAATTTCTGAGATCCTAAAGAATTCTTGGAAAATCTTCCTTCTCCAAAGCAAGAGGAAATTGTACTACCTTTTGACTTGCAGATTGAGGATGATTATTATTTCAATAACAATACCAAAGAAATAGTTTGAATATTTAATATTAAGAATACAACTAATCAATTGGTCATTAAAGGCCTAGAAGCACAAATCATACATTATGCTTTTGATGATCCTATAACAAATTATATGGAGACTATTTTTAGCTCAAGTCTACAATTTTTTTTTATCTATGAGGATCAAATATATTGGAAATTTCCATTACACATCATATCTTTGATTATGAAGACACATGATCAAGTTATGCTTCTAAGTTTGATGACAAGCAGCCAAATTATCCATTCATTTCGACAACTACTTGACTGGCTTCATTGGCATTTTTGTATTACCAGATTCATTAAGATTATTAGTGGATTAGACTAGGTAGATGAGTGCAAATAAGCTTAGAATTCTAAGCATATTTTTAGTTTTCAATTTTCAGCTAGTTTTGAAATAATTCATTAAGATTTTAATCCAAGGAAAATGCCCTAATATATTGATGATTCAATAGTTTAGTTTGAAGGTTGCAACACATTTTAGTCTCAGATCAGATTTCAGTTTGCAAAAAAAGGTGTAAATTCAGTCCAAGAATTTCAGTCACAGAGATTTTATAACAAAGAAAATGCATGTTTGGGATTGGCTCAAAGGATCATGCTACTAGTCGACGGTGTTCTTGACATCTCACAAGGAGATGCCATCCCCATGTGAAGCCGTTGTTAGGGTCCTATAAATATAGGATTCATAATTTTTGAATTGACTTTGATAGTCTTGTAAATATGTACATACCTTGCTTTTTGCAAGTTGTTTTCCCATATTTGAAAATAATAAAAAATGAAAAAAGAGGGTAAAAGTCCTAAAAAGAAAGATCAAAGGACTTAGAAAAATATATACCCCAAAAGAAAAAGAGATAAAAGAAGACCTGAAATTGAGCAAGTCCAAATGCCACTACTTTTATTTTTACTGCAAGAATAATGATTATGTGCAGTGTCAATAAATGCCATAATCCATGATTAGTTAAACACTTTAATTTTAACTTTTCATGTTTTCAGTTTCATGTTTTAGATACTGAATAAAGATTTTTCAAACAATTTAAACTTGACAAATCAGTAGATAGGTAGAGAATAATGAGGAACTCAACAGTTTAATCTAAGTCCTCGGATGAAATAAGGTAGACTGAGATAGTTTTATGCTTTGAAAGAAAAATGTTTTAAGGTTGCAAGCCTAAATTCACCTACAAAAATGAAGAATTTTTTTTGGAAATAAAGATGGGTAGGTAGAAAGCAGTTGAGAAATCATGTAAATAAGACATCATCGAGAAAAATCAATAATTTACCCTCCCCTATAGGTATTCAGTATTCTAAACTTTCAGTCAAAAAGGCTCAGAGAATTTCTCTGAATTTTCTTGGGATCAGACCCAAGGCTCGATGACTGATAAGTTGAAAATATTTATTTCCTACCTTAACCCAAATTTCTCAACATTTACCCTTCATTCATACATCAAAACCCCTTTTTCCTAAGTAAAGACACATTCTTACTTAGTAAAATAGTAACCTAAAATAATTAACTTCATTCTTTTCAAAAAGCATTCATAAAACCCTCAAAATAAATTTATCCTAAGTATTAGTGAAAAAATATAAAAGATGAGAAATGATCTATTTTTATACTTTACATAGAGATAATATGTGTTTTGTTTCCTTTTACTATCCATTTATTCATTTTAACATCTAACTTATTATAATAAATCCCTAAAATTACACCTACCCGTATGTATTAGATCCATTATATTTAAACTAACCCCCCAAAAACCCACTATTTTATGCTTAGACCAAATATTATTATCCCCATATGTGAAAATAAACCCCACTTTACAAACTCCTTGGTCTAAAATTATCTTTATTGAAATAATTCTACCCCTATAGTTTGAAAACTATTAAAAGTTTTAAAACTATATAATATATAATAACCGTGCCTGCATATAAAATTTGAAACATTTTACAAAATGTTTTAAAAGAAAAACATTACCCCTCTGCTATATTATTTAACGTCTAAGGGTTTAAAATTTATTAAAGAATAGTTTTATAAAGCTTTAAAATTCCTTTTTCTGCCGCATAACACACCCCGGTCCCACCTATCATTCTAGTGCAACTCCCGAATTAATCTCGACCCTTCGCTTTCAACTTCCAAATCTGATGATGAATATCCAATATCGCGCAGAATAGATGTACGATCACCCAACCATCAAACCTGCGTGAAATGGATGGTTTCACTATTCTCTCTCTCCTTCACGTGCCATTAAATCATTGGATCGCATGGGTTAAGCCAAAAACTGCTTACCACTAAAACTCCGCGCAATAAACTAGTCTATGTTTTTAATTCATTCAAACTCCGAAACCGCCCTCCCGCCTGATGCAACCTGCATTCAATGTCGATTAATGCAACCAATAAGTTTGATAAATTTTTGAAATACATACATTTTATTCTCTTCTTGCACGTTTAGACCCTCTGCAAAGATTTCCTGAATATAAAAAAACCCTGTTAAAGCCCCTTATTCGCCATTTTCATGCCGGAAACCTCCAATATTTGCCCAGTAAACCTTTGAAGACTGTTGGGGAGGTGCGCATTGCTCCAAACAATCCACAGAAGTTGTGTTTCATTCAAAACCTCAGAAACATCTTCCAAAGCCCAATACCTGCATAAAAAAGGTATTTTTTTCTGAAATTTGAACCAACAATCAAGTTGAAAGACATTTTTAAAGAAGAAAAACACAATTAGAGGTTAAAAACCAATAATAGAAACTGTCAAAAAGCTCCAAAAATAGGCCAGACCCTATCAAAATTTTCCCAAAAACCCTGTTTTTCTGCTGCGCACAATTTTTTAAGAAATTTGTGAGTTTTTCATACTTTAATGAACTATTTCAAGCTTAAATAAAAAAAGAAAACCTCTGAAGGTATCCTAAGCCTTTGTGACCCTTTTCAAAAAACGTTTTTAGCCCAAATTTCCATTAAAATACTCAAGAAACCCTTGTTTCTTGTTTTAAACCATTTAAATCTCTTTCACAGACCTAATTGAGAAGAAATCCCTAAGAAAAGACTATACTTCACTTGTTTATCCAAGAAGCCTCTGCTAAAAGTGAAAATTACTTCTACAAACTATATAAACTTGCAGAAGTAGCCAAAATGCCAAAAAAGAAGAGTTTTATAAATCTCGAAGGTTCCAAAGTGCCAAAATCAAATCGAGTACTGTGACCACTTAATGCCATTATCACCTCCCTACAGCTAGGGTTTCATTAACAATTATTTTGTTTTGTAGGTCATTAGAAAAAGGAGAATTTGGATAAAACAATCTAAATACTAGTTAAAGATACATTTTACTCCAAGAACTCACAAGGAAATGAATTCAAAGGATTTTTCTTAAAAGATTCCAGGCATCAGAGTTAAAGAACAATCATCTTGTTAAAGATAAAAGAGAATTTTAATGTAAAGATTAAAACTAGGCATTCATAATAGTCATGGTAAAAGGAAGAACTCACAGTAACGGTTAAAGTTCAAATTAAAGTAAGAATTCATAGTGACAGTGAAAATAGAACAGTCAAAGAGCATCAAAGTTAAAGTGTATCAAATGAAAGTCAGAGTGAAGTTTAAAACAAAGTTACAGAGCAGTCAAGGTAAAACAGTAAAAGTAAATATAGAAATAGTAATGGTTAAATAAAGATGAAAATACTTTCACCAACAACAATGAAGTTTATCCAAAGTGAAAGTAAAAACAATTAAAAGAACTAAAAAGTTAAAAGATGAAAACAGAGCAAGAAGGGACATTTTTGCAGAAATTTCTTGTTTAAGTCATTGTTTTGCAGAAACTATTGTGACCAATACAAGATGAATTTTACCAAACCGAATGACATTTACGTTCCTAAGATGTCCATCTACAAAAACCTCTCTCACTTTTCTAACAACCATTATGGATTTGGAAATATTAGACAATACTTAAAAGCACGTTTTACAGAAAATTCCTGTTAAGTCATCAGTTTGCTGAGAATACTCTGGCCAATCCGAAATACATCTTACAAAACTGAAGGATGTTTGTGTTCCTAAGAAACCTATAGACAAAAAAATATCTCACTTTTTGCACAGGTATTACAGAATGAGAGATACATGCACATATTTACAGCCTATGTTTTAGACTGTCGAAAACTCTATTTTACACATCGTTTTGCAGAGCCTATTGTGAACAGCTAGAGAAGAATTTTAGGGAACTGAGAAAGGTTTATCTCAAAAATATATTTATATACAATATAGTCTTTCACATTTTACATATCTATTTCGGATTGATAAATACAAATGTATCATTGGACCCCAAGTTTGCAGAATTGCTGGAGCAGAATGCACAAAGAAAGGAGACAATTAGTGACTTGGATGCCTCATCATCAACTAAGAGTTGAGATAAAATTCGAAATATCCTCTTTGTCATCACCTATCCATAAAAAAATAGTGCTAAATAGATGCATTAGTTTTGAGTGTCCTTTACTTAAGTTCTATTTATGTAAAACAATTGGAGATATTTGTAAACCAATCTTGATATATTTTCAAGATATTCTAGTTTAGAATTTGTATAAATACTTCACTCTTTGAAGTATTTTGGTGGAATAAAATTGTTGGGATTGTTATATTCATTTCTTCTTAGACTTTAAAGATTTTTGGTGTCAAAACTTTGAGTAATAGGATGGATGAAAGAAAATTGGCATCATACTTCAGGATCCCTGTGATGAGCTATTTGGAGTGAAGTATTTTCTTCACTTGTCATTGTTTTTTTTCTTTGTTACATGCATCCATTTATGTTTATGCTAAATTTGAATGTATAACTAGGAGTATTACTACATGATATGTTAATTATAGCAACCCGTTTTTAACTAGTTATCATTTATATGTTTTCCTCTGATTTCCAGTGTAGGGAACCCTTAATTTCTCCCTCATTCGTATGAACTCTCCTACTACTTCCCTTTTCCAGATTTAAGGATTCTTAAGTGCCCTTTATCCCGATCATACCACCTCACAAAAACAAGTTTCTAAGGTCTCCAAGGGTTATCTATCTTGCCCTGAATACATTTGACCTTTTTTCCCTTGATCTCAGTCTTGTTTGCTTGGTTTTGACTCCATAGCCCAATGGACAAATAGATTTCCCACTATCCATCCTTTCAAGTGATTTTTCCCACCAAATCTATCAAAGCAATTCCAAAACTATACTTTCATAACTAGCCTAATATTCACAAATTAAAACAAAGTTAAACTTTAAAGAGAGAGCCCTCTCTGAACCCTAGGAAGGCTAGATCCTAGAGTTTAAAGTAGGTTTGTGGTTACCTCGGTGAGTTATCTCTTGAACCTGGAGAAATTACTGAGTGATAACAGATGGATTCTCTGGATATAACTAGATAACTATGCATTAAGCTAATTAGCTTAAAACTACTTTCATTAGTCTATGGGTAACTTTCTCCTATAGGGTCATGCCTTTCGGTTTAAAGAATGTCGGGGCCACTTTTCAGTGTGCCATGTCTTACTGTTTCCAAAAATTGGCTCATATTATCCTTGTGTATCTAGAGGATCTAACCACTCATTCCAAAGTTCAGTCGCAACAAATTCATGATTTGCATACCATTTTACTTCGATGTCACAAAGAAAACATTCACCTTAACTCCCTTAAGTGTGTCTTTGTGTTCCTTCCTACCGGCTCTTAGGCTTTATTGTGTCCAAATATGGTATAAATCTCAACCCCCTCAAACTTCAAGCTATTCTCAAACTTCCTCCTTCTTGTACCCTTCGCCAGTTACAAATCCTTCAAGGAAAAACAAAATTTCTTCATTGGTTTGTTCCTGACTATGTCACCACTGCACATGGGTTTCTTAGACTACTTTGATATACCATTCCATTCGTTTGGGATAACCAAGCTCAATATTATTTCAATTCCCTCAAACATGCTCTCACTTTCGCTCCCTTTATCAGTTCACCTAACTTTGAATGGCACTTCATCCTGTATATCTCAACTTCTTCCTATTTGATCATCGAGGTCCTAAACGAGGAAGATGATACCGAAATGAGCATGTCATATACAATGTCACTAAAAACCTTAACGGTCCCATTGTGTCCATTCACATGAAGGAACTTTGGCCTTGGATGTTGTGTTCTCTTTTCAAAAGGTTCATGATTATATCCTTATGTGTACCACTCGAGTTGTGACCAATTCGAACCCCATGGAATTCTTGTGGAGTTGACGGATCATCAATGGAAAGTGTACCCATGGGATTGTCATTATTCACGAATTCAATCTTGAATATGTCACACCCAAGAGTAAGAAAATTTTGGCCCTTGCCGAATTCATTTCTGAATTTCCTACTAGTACGGTATATTTACTAGTAAATCATGATATTACATATGAACATTTGTTCGTCATAACCTTAGATGATCCTTGGTATGGAAACATCCTCACCTATTTTCAAACCCAAAAATTCACACCCAATTTTAATTGTGATTCTCAATGACGTATTCAACATCAAGACCATTTATACCTCCTCATTGGTGATGATGTCCATCATCCCATTGTCAAAAACATCTCTCATCATTGTCTCACCCATTCATTGTATTCTTGCATCTTTCATATGGATCCATCATCCACACCTCATATTTTTTATGCCGATGGTGTGAGTCTGTTCTCTAGGAATCTTGCCTCGGTATCTTGGGTCATTTTCACCCCTCTGCATTCGTTAGTTTAGTCCAACGATGTATGCATTGGATCTTCCACTAATAACGAGGCTAAATATGATGTTGTGATAGGTTTTTTATTTGATGCCCTTGATCATCGAATCCTTCACTTTCATGTTCATCTCGATTCCTTGCTACTTTTCATGCAATTGAATGACATTTATCATGTGCATAATCTTATCTTATTTAGAAAATATCTATGAGTTAAGATTTTGGTGTTGGTTGTGGAGCCTGATTATCTTCTTTATTTAGATGTATCACAGTGTTAGACCTCTGTTCTTAATGGAGCGGTAACTTCGTCTATCATTGAATGTTGCTTGGGGGGTCCACGTGGGGGAAGCTGCGAATTTATGGAGCCCCCACCCCTGGCAGAGGGTTTCTGGGGCAGCGCCCCTGAAGCTAAAAACAAATGTAAAATTTCCTTGTAAAAGTATTGTAATTTATAGTCAATCTGGGCCATTCGTTAGGCGGATGATCTGATGGTAGATGTTATGTTTAATTTAGGGTTTTTTTTCCCTATAAGGCAACCCCTCATTTTGTATGAGGGCATTGTATTACAGTTGTGTGTTGTATGTGTATTATGAGTGAGAACTAGAAAGGGGTAATACGAGAGAGAACATAGGATATTGCAGTGGATCTATTGTAGGTTGTGTCTCTTCATTTTTCTGGATAATAGAAAGGAAGGACTGGTTGTTTGGGGTGGATGTAGCCCAAATTGGGTGAACCACATATATCTATGTATCTCTTATTTTATATGTTTTCTTTGTTTGTGTTTACGCATATATTTTATGTGTTCCATTGCTCTGTAATATATAATTTTCTAAAATTTGGCACGTGAATTTGAATTCATTACATTCAATCATGTCCCTAGATCCCAAAGTCACTATATACATACCATTGCAAATAACATTCTAGATTGTCATTTATCACATAAAATAAGGAAAGAATAACATCAAAAAATGGCGAACCATAGTCTTCATGAAAAGATGCATAACCATATTATGTATCATAATATAAAAACATATAAGTGTTTGGAATCCACTACTATAAATACATCCAACATGCCCATAAGCATGTTACAGTACCAAAAATGGGACCCACATGTCCCTATCCCTAGTCACTATCATCTGAAGGCTCTTGATCCAATGGATCCATCCCACCAGCTTATAGGTCTTGAACTACCTGTTTAGCCATAACTATGCGCCACGTTATACCTCGCCACTCTGAGGGAAGACTAGTGCACTCATCCATATGCCGATATTCTAACTCATGCCACCCATGATCTGTCACCCTGATCAGTAGCATATCAAACCTAGGAGGAAGGTCCTATAGTAGAGCATCATTTTTTGGTCTTTGTTGTGACATCAATCCACCCTGATCTGAAGCCCTGGGCGTTGCGGCTCATCCCGTATATCCGACTAGTTTCACCGGTGCTATATATGCATACCATAAATTAGGAAATTAGTACCACATATATACATTTTCTCAACTTTACGTGTAAGAAAAAATATAGTAACTTTCACTTACCATCTGGACCCCATGTTCGTCTTGGCGGTAGTGGCAGGTCAAGATCCCCCTGATAGTTCATGCCACTCTATGGGTAATCATATATGTGCAATGGAATTTGGTCCCAATGTGCAAAGAAATAAGGTCAGAACACTCGTCCGACTCTCCCTCCTCTACCTCATCCTAGTAGTTTCCCCCAGCAATGCATCTTAAGCTCCCGTGGCCCCCCATCTCAGATCTGTACATGTGGACAGATGATCAGGATCTTCTCAAAGATGAATCAACACACAAAAATATGAAACATAAATTTACCATTGGTTCGTTTCCTACATAATGTCAATTGTCATTTCAATGATGACATCATCATCTGGGCCCACCCATAGTAGGTCCCTTCCAGCACACTCTCCACAAGCATCATCTGCCCCCTAGTGATGTAATGAAAGGCATGGCTACCCAAAATCCATAGCACTGCTACAGATGTAGCTCATGTCTCCAACATCTCTAATTCATTGATATGAATGGTTGTTCCCCTCTCACGGAAACCATGTTTACAATGATGATCCATAAACTCACCTATATGCCTCCCACGAGGAAACATTAGATGTATCTCCCCTACCATCCCCAAAGGGGACAATCCTGTCATAAAATATATGTCTTGGATTTTTAGCTCGATCCTGTGGCCCTGTAACATAAATGCCTCCTAATATGGGTCCCTGCAGCTCACAATCCTCACCAGCAAGGGCTCAGGTGCCTTCATCAATGGGTTCTCCAAGAACTTAAGAATCTCATACCAAGCCAAAACACCTCTGGTTGCTGCATTCCCCTCAATCTTAGCATGAAGAGTCTCTAAATATCATTCTCGCCATGAAACCTTTAGCTCTGCATTACCTGCAAAATACCATTATGTTTTTTCAGTTCAGAGTCAAAGGAAATCATTTATGGTCCTTAGCTTCAGCTCACCATAGGTCACCAATCCTTCTTTTCGTCTCAGCCTAGAACACTTGTTTTACACTAAAAAATACATTACATGCACTTTTCAGCTAAGTTTCTATGCTCTAGAATGAATAACAGGGCCCAAAACGTGTGTTTTGACCATGAGGCCTATCAGGGGTCCCCTATAGAGAATTGAAGCCCTAATATGAAATTCCAAACCACTGAAAATCAAGAGTAAGGTTAGGCCACCTACCTCCAACTTGCATATCATCATTTTGACAGTTGTTTTGTCTTCTACGATCTCCAAAAGATATAGGGCCTTCTCCTCCTCTACAAATTCTCCAAAAAACATTATGCAAATGAATCGGATTTGGAGGAAAGAAGCCTTTTTATTGGAAAAAGCCTAGTTTTTCCATCGCCCATTTCGACCAAACCATAGCTCCATTTGACGAACCGTCCTCACCGTCGGAAAGATCTCACCGAGTTCTATAATGCATCTTACATTTATTTTTGGTAATTTGACACTTCACCTGGAAGCCATTTTTTCCACGAAGTTTCAGTTTATCGCCAATTAAAATCTAATCTCTTAATATGAGCCTCATCTACTTAGGTACCACTTTTCCTTGGAACTTGTGGACTCATGTGTCAATTTTTGTCATGAGTAACCATTATTTACTCATGTTTTTTTATGGTCCCCGAGGGCCTATCCCATATGGCAGCATCGTTGATTCACCCTTGATCAAAGCATCCGAGATGAGTCACCCTTGCATTCATGGAGTCTATTTTGAGTCCCATTGCATCTTGTTACAATATTCCATCCATTGTTGCATCACATTCATCCCGTTTTTCTCATTTTGGCCTCCAACTATATTGTTCAATATCTGAAAATCCTTCTTCTAAGTAATTTACCATCCCCTCCGAAGTTGAGTCAATGATTTCTAGGTCAACCATGCTTATTATGCTCTAACAAGGGAAGTCATCAGTCTGCCTCTCCTTTTAAATCTCTCCATAATAATACTTGGTGTATGCCCATCAATCACTCTATTATGATCCCTCGTGCCTTAGTTTAGGATTCCTCATTGCCTCAACTCTGGCAAGCACTCTTCTATTGAATTCAACATATTTATTCCAGAACTACAGTCTAGAGGGCAGTGTACCTTGGTTCCAACTGTCGTCATTGTTCAGTGCCTTTGATAAAGTAAAGGGAATCATCATTTCCCTTTGACTTGGTTGTTTCTCACATGCTTGAATACAACTCATTATCGCATGATTAAGAATCATACACTTGGTGGTCCGGTGATCTAGCATATTGTGCCAGTGATTCCTAGGTGTATGTGACATGTTATAGACCTCATGAGCGGGTGTCCCTTTAGGTAGCCCCCCACAAAACCTAGATGTCCTCAGATCACAATGCAGCCTTAGATGTAGTTCTGCATATTTGATGGGTTTGGTTTTAGCCGCTTGCAGTGCCCACAACATGCATGTCTCATTTAGATGATCCATTTAGTTATTTAGAGCCCTTTCCTATTCATCAGGGCTTCTTTGTTTGTGATTCCCCTCCCCATGCCAGCTTGAGGGCCATTATGTCTCATGTACTCAGATGTTATTTTATTTAGTACTGGCCTATGTTTTCCCAAGTGAATTATGCATATGGGATTCATTGTATCATGTCCCGGCCCATTGATTCCAACATATCATGTATCATGTACTTTGCATCTCAGTCCCACATTATTGGGCTCACCATTATTCTTTGTACTCAGTTATCTCGGTGGCTATGGGTATGCCTCCCCTGCCTCATTTGAGATCATGTACTCCACAATAAAAGGAGACATATATAAGTTTCGTAGGTCTCGCCCCCTCCATTTTTGTCCTTGCTTGAATTTATTTAGTGGTATCTCTCTCTCTTTTTCTGACTCCCCTTTGGTGTCTCATGGAAGTGTAACTTACAACATATTTCAGTCATACAATTTGATCCTAACACTCATACGTTGGGGGGAAATATGTTATCACCTTAAAATTATCACCTAGCCATTTCTAACTAGGTGGATCGAAATAAACCATGTAAGTTTAATTTTGCCATAGTAAAATAACTTTCACTATAGAAAATAATTTAGCAAACTATTTTTTAAATTATTTCCTATCAAAATTAAAAAACCCCACAAGAATAATTGAATAAATCATTATTTATTTAATTTTCTCTAAGAATAATTATTAAATCATTGTTTGATAATTATTTCTTGTCACATTTGACTAAATCACTTAGGAATAATTAAATAAATCATTATTTATTTATCATTCCTTAACTCCATTCTTGGAATAATTGTTAAATCACTATTTAATAATTATTTCATTTTCACACCTTTCTTAACATTCACGAAAGAATTAATAAATCATTTTATTTGTTAATTATTTCTAAATTAATATATTTGGCCATTTTGAATATATTTTCCCTCTCCAAAAATATAATAAGGTATTCCTATCGATTAGATCTTAATTTGGTCAATAATGTTTTATTATTATCCATTCTCAAGATCAACCCAATACTTTGTTATAAATAATAGGGTTTTTCATTCATTCTTCACCATGATCATTATCATCATCGCCATAATTGTCTCCATACTTTTGAGATCCCACTAAAGTTATACACATTGTTTTGGTTTTTCACATATTGAAAGAGGAAGATCTAATACTGAAGCGTCAAGGACAACAAAGGACCCATTGCACAGAGGGGGATTTATGACCCTTTTGTAAATATTTTTCACTAGGTGCTATCAATAAATTATTTATTTATTTAAACGTTTTTCCATAATTGGGTTATTACATCATATTTATTTTGTTATTTATTATTTTAGATCACATACATCTATTTTTCTGCAGGTTTTTCTCACATTTGCAGATCTGAATTATAAGCAACCACAATTGGTTTTAGGGTCACTTGTCACCTGTGACTTAAGTGAGATCTTTTGGTACACCTTCGAATAAATTCCATACTAACACCATGTGTCAGATAATTTTGCTCGTGATCATTCAATTTCCTTGATTCATAGCATACCACATGTACTTCCTGCATAAGGACTCCACCAATTCATCTCTTGCAAGAATCTATGCATACCACAAACCCTTTGTCTAGATATGCATTTTTGAGAATTTGAGTAGTCATCAAAAATTGATTCAATTGCTTAAAACTTGCTACACATTCTTCTATCCATTAAAATTTATTAATTTTTCTTTGCAATGATGTAATAGGATAAGAAACATGTGAGAAGATCTTGATGAACCTCCTGTAATAGCCTGCTAACCCAATCAAGGACCTTACCTCATTCACATTCCTAGGAGCTTCCCACTCCATGATAACTTTTATCTTTTCCAGGTTAAATACTATACCTTCCTTGGAAGAAAAATTTCCCAGGTAATGTACCTTTTTCTGAAAGAAACTAGATTTACTAAACATAGCATACATATGATGATATCTCAGTAATATCAACACTATTGCTAAATGTTTGGCAGGCTCTTCCTCATTATTAGAATATATCAAGATGTCATAAATAAATACAAAAGCAAACTTGTCCAGATAAGGAAAAAACATAGTATTCATCAAGCACATGAAGGTAGTTGGAGCATTAGTCAAACCAAATGGAACTAAAAAAAATCATAAAGCCCATACCTTGTCTGGAAAGAGGTCTTGTAAATATCCTCTTCCTTGATGCGTACTTGATGATATCCAGATCTCACATCAATATTTGAGAACAATGTTGCTCCCTTCAACTGATCAAACAAGTCATCAATCCTAAACAATGAATACATGTTCTTATTGGTCACCTTGTTTAATTTCCTGTAATCAATGCATAACCTGAGAGTACCATCCTTCTTTAAAAATGACACTAGTGAAACCCACGATGATACACTTGGCCTAATATATCATTTGTCAATAATTTCCTTCAACTGCAAATTTAACTATAATAACTTTATATTTTTCATCCTATAAAGCGCTTTTGATGCTGGTGCTACCCCTGGTACCAAATCAATAGAAAATTCCACTTATCTATGGGGCAGAAATTCTGAAATATGTACTAGAAATACATCCCAAAACTGCTGCAAGATCAGGTACATGTTGAATACCTCTGCATCCTCTTCCTCCTTACCTTTATCACTAGGAATATGAAATACAAATAACCCACACACCATTTTATGTGACTATGCTTTGACTGCATGGATGTAACCATTCTAACTGTTGTTACCTTATTCTTACCATGCAATATCCTTTATTCTCCATTGTCATCCAAAAACTCAATAACTTTGTAATAATAGTCCACCTTAGTCCTATGAAGATACAACCAATCAATACCCAAAATCACATTGTATGATCCCAACAGAAGTACATTCAAATTCATTGATATATGCAAACCATTCAACTCAAATGGAGAAGCTATTACCCAATGATGAATTCTCTACTTTGTACTTGTATCCAATTGCACTAACAAAGATTCTACATGCACTTCTTTATTCAAACCACACTTATCCACCAAATCAAGGTTAACATAAATATAATTAGATCCAGGGTCAATCAAAATAGAAAAAACTTGATCAAAATGATTAATGTACATCTCGATAATAGATCACTGATGATTTGCTTGCTTGTTATCCAATGCTGCATAGATTTAAGGAATGCTCTGCCCAACATCCCCAACATTCTGCACTTCCTATGCATTGTAGATCTGAGTCCTACCACCATGAATCTACGGACAATCCCTTTTGAGATTCTCCTTGCCACATGTCCAAAACTGAAACCGTCTCTTACCATAACTTCTAGTTTGTTTCCCTCCAGGTTGTGACCCATTTCCCTGTCCAATTACATTGAAATTCTTGTAAGGTGCAACATTTTATTTCTCACCTGCATCTTTGGGTCTCATCCTTTTCAGATACCATTTACCTTTAGCCTTGTATTTCCCTTTCCAACTTTGTTGAGATTTTTCTTACTGTTTGACTTCTCATAAAAGTGCTTCACCTTACCAATGAATTCCTCAAGTGACTAAGGCTCATCATACTCAATACTATCTCTGAATGCTAATGGAAATCCACTGAAAAATCCATGAAATTTGACCTTCTCATCCTCAAGATATGGTAGATACCTCAATAAATATAGGAACTTAGTCGCGTACTCCTCATTAGTCATTGATCCCATCTTTAACTCATAAAACTTCTTGTCCTTGCTATCATAGTACCTATATAAAAAATATTTCTTCCCGAAATGTATCTTGAATTCATACCATCTCAACTCTTCTGCCCCGATGTATCTAACCCACTTCACATATTCCCACCAAATGTCTACTTTCCCTTTGAAGCCGAAGATAAATATTTCCACCTTTATGTTAGGTTGTATAATCAGGAAACTAAAATAATTTCTTCATCCCAAATAACCATGCCTCTACATCTTCCAACTTCAAATATCCACCAAATGTAGGTGTCTTATATTTATTGAACTCACCTGGAAAATATCCCTTGTCATTCCTCCTATAATGATGATAACGACGATGATCATAGTGCATGTTTTGAACCTGAACTAGAATAGAACCTGTGTTGATTACCTCTCTTATCACGTGTATCCATGAACCACGTATCTATGATCGTGTCATCCCTATTCGACCTGTACCCACCATAATATATACTTCCATATTCCCCATTAGTCCTATCCTCCTACCCATGGAGGATTCAAAGTGGTCATTGTCTCTGCAATTCTGACAAAATCTAAAGGATTACTGGATTGAATTCTGCTTGTTTCTCCTATGCCTGCATGACCATGTCATTGTCCACCTTGAAACTTCTTATTTCTTCCTTCAAAATTCTGAATGTGTCTGCTAATTCAAGAGAATTACCACCATCACGTTGCTCATATGATCCATAGGGGGAATCTCATGAAATGTAGTCTACCATCTTTCTAGTCAATTTTTATCTCTTTCTTGCAAGTATACAATTTCATCTAAAACCAAAACATAACATAATCAACATACCTCAGTATAGTTTAAGGGAGGACATCTCATCTGCAAGATCAAGAATATTAGCACGATACATGTATAATATTAATCATAAGAGCATATAAAAATTATTTCAACCATTTTCCAGTTATTAATGCATGACCATACTGACCACATATCATGACCTCATGTACGAAAACTATCACAAAGTAAATTTATGCATAAAAACATATAAACAATGACATGAACAACTAATGCATAACCTACATATACTCATGATAAACACATCCAACATCAACACCGTAAAATTTCACATGGAGACACAACTGCAACTATGACCACCACCATGCATACACAACAAACACACATACCAAAATCATAAAGAACACATATGTAATCGACATGTATGATGATCAATATACCACCCATCAAGTCCAAGGGGTGAGCCATGATATGATACCACTATGTGATATCAAATATTATGCAAAGAGAACGAAAACCATACATCACCCCAATAGAATTAAACCATGCTTTAATACCACCCTATAACACCCTCCTCCCGCATTTACCCAAGCTAACCAGTCCACTAGGATAAACATGCGACATGAGGCTGTTATGATGTGATTCAACTCTCCATGTAAAGTTAAGGAAATATAACCGAAAAAACAAAACCAATCTGACCTTCCTTAGGAGTTACAAACCCTTCGGGAGGAAACCAACCCTTCTAGGTGCTTAACCCCTGAGACAACATTTTTCTAATCTGGACCCTCAGCCACTCCCATGATAGGCCATGCATGTGACTAAGGCCTTGCAGTCGCTCTGTCAATAAGGCATGCCAACGACTGTGGACCTTTTCAGGAATTTCTAAGCCACATTAGGGAAATTTTGAGGTCTAAAATGGGCCTCCTAAGGAAATTATAAAATAGTAGTGGAAATAACAAAATAAGGTTATATCACATCATCAAATTTTAGAGGGATAAAATAAAAAACTACTTTTCCAACTCATATTTTCAACTTATATCCTAATGTGTTTACTCAAATTTTGAGCGGGAATACTTGTTGGATGAAGAATTTGATTCCTCATCCAAGGAGTACCCATGTTACATATTTTCAATGGACCTTGCTACACGAAAAATGAGAAATACATGAGAAACGTGATTGCAATCACATTTTTTCATTTATTTCTCATTTTTTGTGTAGCAGGGTCCATCGGAAGTATGAAACATGGGTACTACTTGGATGAGGAATTAAATTTGCATCTAATGAGTGCTCCTACTCGAAATTTGAGTAAAACCTTAGGGAGATAAGTTGAAAATACAAGTTAAAAAAGTAGTTTTATTATTTTATTATTTTTAATCTTTTTACTTTTTAACCCTAAAAATGGTGAATCATCCCCCATGGTTGACATCATCATATTGAATCTTATTGGTTCTTATAAAGTTTATTTTGGTTGTACATTGTTTTTAGGAGGCCCATTTTAGACCTCAAAAGTTCTCTAATGGCGACCCCAGATTCTGACCCAGTTTTTCAGGGATAGGTCTTAGGCCTATGCCTAGAACTGATGAAACTTCCAGAAATGAATGATAACAATGGAATAAGGCTAATAATTTTATCATTGATACAAGTAATTTATTTCACCCCTACTAGCCATTCGGGAGATTTCATCAAACAAGTCACAAATATGCAATGTACAAGTCATAACGACAAATCTGAGCATAGGGGTCTCATACTTATCTGATATTTGTAAATAAGCATTGATGCATTATCATATAGTTGCATTATCATCTATTAGGTAATATATTCATTGTTCATTTTTTTTTATAATCAAAACATGATAAGAGCGGTACATAAATTCTATCGTAAAACATACTCATAACCAACATATAACCAGCATAAATAACAAGGATATAATAGCCATAAAAACCACATATGAACAAGTACATTTACACATTAAATACCATGGAGAATTGTATCTTATTACTGAATTGATAATCCATCCAATTCAGCGACTTCCACGAACCACTCGACCATAGATTGGGTTGAACCAAATATTTCTTTCAGCTAGTCACCCCCATGCCATATTTCAAGCATGAATGTAGGACTCACAACAAAACCAACAAGGTTTCCTTCAAATTTACCAAAATACACCAAGGGATTCCTAGGCCCAAAAAATAAACATACAATACCATGCTTTACTGCAATCCCACCATATATCGGTCCAGGAATCACTAGGCCTATACAAGCATTCATGCCTCCAAATCTCTCCACATACACCGTGAGGAATTTTTCTGTCTCCTAGTCTCTAGGATTTACCGCATATCCCGCCTTTCACCGATCGAGGATTAATAGGCCTAATTGAGACTCCACCCTCTATGCATTATGATATATCCTACCATTCATCAGTTGAGGATTCATAGGCCTAATCGAGGGTACATACCTATAGGTTTTCCCGCCATTCACTGGTTGAGGATTCCTATGCCCACTGAGGTACAAAAAATCTGGCTTAACCACAATCCCACCATATATCGGTCCAGGGATATCCTAGGCCTTGTGTTATTCTTTAGAGACCACCCCAATTAGTTTCAAAACCATCTGACAATCCAGCTTAACCACGTAAAAGAGAACCCATCACACGATGACTATCTAGAAATGGAAAGGCAAGGTTGAGAATCATTGTCACACCTGGATAAACCCATTCCAATGACAACAAGAGAACCATATACACACATGCATGTACCATGCATGCAAAATCTAGTAAGTAAATTGCACATGCAAATTGATACCTACAAGTAATATTACTGTAGTCGCTTGATTCTACTCTTATCCAATGATAGAAGGCTCTATGTCCAAGAGTGTGTGTGTGAGAGAGAGTAGAGGGATATCTCTAAAACTAAGCTGAAAAAAATATACAAAATGATCCTCATAAGATTTTTTTATCAATGAGGCCTCTATTTTCTTCATTTTCCATTATTTTCCTTGATTTTCCTCCTCACATGCAACCTGTGACATTTCACCTTCCTTTTCTCCTAATTTCCATTATTTTCATAAATAAAATTCCAATTAATGCCTCATGCCTTTCCAAATCCTTTTTCCATTGCCTTTTCCAATTTCCTTAGCCATAATAAACCAAATGAACACTTGCACTAGGATTTTTGTCCCAACATTCAACTTGGAATACATGTCCCAAGACCTTGGTTATTATTTTTCCATTATTAATTTTATTACATGAATATTTTAACCCGGGTCTGTTATAGTTTGTGAGAGTGATCATTCCCAAGTGAAACTAGATCGATATAGAAATATGTATACCTTGACCTTTTCAAGGACATGCATTAAGAAACAAAAAGGAGAATATTATTGGTATGATCAGTGATCTAGGGTCATACAAGGAATGAAATAAAATTTAGGAAAGTAAACATAATATACTATATATCATAATAATGTGGTGGAAACCAAACTTTTATTAATAAAATACATAATAGAATATTATAGAACACAAATTGACTAGAATAGTGGTAGCTATATTTGAATAGAGAGAAATGATGGCTACATGCATTCATAAAAATATACCACAAGAGGAGAAAATAGTTTCTTTTTAACATAGAGAAATAACCCTAGAAGTAAAAAAAATAATACTAAAAGATGAAATGCTAAAATTTTTGTAGGCCCCAATGGGGTTAGTTGGTACGCCAAATTCCTAGGGTCATAGATTTTACATATGATATTTGTTTGGCACAGCTGGTATCCCATTAAAATTTCTAACTGAAAAACAAAATTTTGAATTGGGCCCAGGATAGAGCCTAGGGATATTTCTTGGGCCCCAACCAAGTAAAAAAGATTGTCATTTAGTTCCTAAAAACATCCCTGAAAATTTAGGACCGAAAAAAACTACAAAAAAGAATGCTAAGATGGAGAATTGTGTTTTGATATAGTGGAAT
The DNA here is from genome assembly GCA_034641835.2 of Pinus albicaulis. NCBI lineage: Eukaryota > Viridiplantae > Streptophyta > Pinopsida > Pinales > Pinaceae > Pinus > Pinus albicaulis. The sequence continues at coordinate 1,116,710,298 of CM076584.1, forward strand.
AGGTGGGTGGCCACCAATATCAACCTAGATCAAATAATTTCAAAACTATCCCTAAGGGAGAATAGTAAGATAAAAATAATAAATAACTAATTATCATCAAAATTTCGATGATCTCAATAATGGATAGCTATCCTGGCCACATGTTGAAAAATATGATCTATCTAATTGGAAACACATGTAATGTGATGTTGGAACATCCTCTATATGAGTCACTGGAACACCAATTGTGATACCCACAAGGTTCCACTACAATTTCCTCATCCTTCTATGTTCATCATCCTTGGTTGCATCCTCCTGATGCACATTCATAGGCTTAGCCTCTCTTAGTACTTCTCGATGAAGGTATGGAGACTTTCCCTTTAGTGTCCTAGGTGTGAAATCTATGTCAAGAAACAATTATTATATTACAACGTACAAACAAAAACATATTAAAAATAAAAAAGATACAAAAAAATAATAAAATCATAAATGGTCAACATATTCACCCAAATCACCCCATTATTCACTAAGCGAAAAAATAACCTAGGATTTAGATGAAAATTATACCATGTATATAAAAAATCATGTATTAATATCACCTTCTCATTGAACCAATCAAAGTAATATAGGTCATAGGCTCTTTTCTACACTCTTTCTCCCAACTTCATCATCAATACAATCCATTTTTTCATATGAAACTTGAATTTTCTTGTACATAGTTTTATAGTTGGGATTTGTAACAAAAAAACTTGCTCAAAGAAGAATGATATGATGATGCTACCATATCTAAATTTCTTCTACTTCCCTAACCTAAATTTTTTCAGCTAATCATTTAGGCTAGTTATCAAACCCTCACACTAGTTGAATATTATTTGGGACATACAATGCATTGTCGTATCAAATTGGTTTCCAAAATCCAGGTGAAGACTAAGAGAACTCGTCACTTGGGTCATAGTGAAAAGGATCATTTATAGGGGGTGGTCTATGATGTCGTTTCTTGGGATATTTCCACCTAATTTTCACATAGTGGGAACAAAATAATTCACATATGTTTCCTCAATTAGTCTGACTCCAAACACCACAACAGGGCCCCCTTACCTCAATATACTTGTGTTGAAGCATATATCCTTGACATATATTCTCAACACTTAGCTTTTCACTTTGAATCATTACTTCACAAGGTCCCAAAATTAGACAATCCTCTCCAATGGAAAATTTTGAGCCTTCATATTATGTGTCTTGAAGAACTTTAGGAAGAAACAATTTTACAAAGCATCAAATGTCCTTAGGTCCTGCATATATGCCACATCATCGACCTCATGTTGAACCTCATGCCACTTAATCATGATAATGAATCTGCACAATAAAAAATTATGTATTAGTATTGCATCATAAATAAAAATTTCACAAGTAAAAATGGGGCCAAAATTAAACGACTATTAATAAAATATGCGACTTATTTACGTTGGCTATCTGACACATTGGTGCTTATCAAATTACTGCTGGAATTCTGTCAAATAATCGATAGTTTATTTACCATTGGATAATCAATGACACAAATGTCAATTATTCGAGACATAAAAAGGCCTAAATTTTCATTGAAAAAATGACAATTATAAGTCGATTTTGTGACACTATAAAGCATTGGATATCCAACTAAAATAATGTCAAATATCTGGCATGTCATACACTAGTCCACAATTGAATATTAAACACACAGGTTGTTTTGTCTAATGGAAGAAACTGACATTGAAACGTTAGGTAATTGATGACATAAGTAAATTGTGCCACATAACTATTGTTGCTCAAATGATTTCAAGCTGAAAGTGAAGAGGTAGATATGATAAATATATTTGACACATAGGATGATTTTCTGATGGAAAAAAATGACATTAAGGTGTTGGGTAATCGATGGAATAATTAAATTGTGCGACAAAATTTTTGTTGCTCCGATGCTTTCAAGCCGATGGTGAAGGATCAAATATGCGACATATATTTTAGACATGGGTCATTTTTTCTGACTGAACAAACCAACGTTGAGGTGTCAGGTGATTGATGGAATAAATAAATTGTGCGATATAAGTGTTGTCGCTTTGATGCTTTCAAGACTTCAATAAAGTGTTAGATATGCAACGGACGATATTTTTTTCTGACAGGAGTGTTGAGGTATTGACGCTTCCATCCGTCAATTCAGTCGTTGAGTATTTGACGAGTAGTCTAATTGATGGTCATCAAATATTCGATAGAGATATGAATTTTTATATAATAATAATAATAATAATAATAAATAAATAAATAATCCCGGTATTGGCCTTGTTGTGGGTTAAGGCTATCCTTTTTCTACTCAACCACTGAAAATAAGGATCAAGCTCAAAGCCTCCGTTAAGGGTTTAGGGAGGGGAGAGAAATTTCAACAAGGCTCATCCATAAAGCAATAGAAGGTAAGAGATTCAGGAAGCCATCCTGAACAAGTGGTGAGCCTAATATGCTGCCTTCCATTGCATACAATTATGGAAATGGAACCCTTGGGATACAAACAAATCGCAAGAGAAAAAACACATAATTGGTTATATTATATATTCTATTTTATATAGTTCTTGATATCTTATCTATATTTCTTTATATATCATAGATATTTTCTTTCCTAGATACTTAGTAGCATGTATTCAATCAGTTACATATTACATTGCTGCCTTCCATTACATACAATTATGGTAATGGAACTCTCGGGATAAAGACGAACCACAAGAGGAACAACATAGAACCAATCATATTATATATTCTATTTTCTATAGTTATTTATATCTTATATATATTTCTTTATATATTATCAATATTGTCTTTCTTGGATCTTGAGTAGCATATATTCGATCAGTTACATAGTATGCTCCATACATAGCAGGGTAGAGTCAATAATTACACACTCATCACAATAATTGATCACTTATTCAGTCGATAGGGGACAAACACTTAGATATCCCACATAGACACAATACTCTCCACATTATTTGTAACCCACAGGGCACAGAATATATCTCTCATTCATAATATTTGTACCACTTAGACACTGAACACGCCAAACATTCTCAAGGCCAACATCAATACCATAGCTCTACATCCACTGCAAAATTTTCTATATCTTACTATCGACTCATATTTTTCTTCATATCGTTGATCACCCAGAGTTGAAGCTAGAGGAGATTGTGGCTTATAGAGTTATGGTTATCAAAAAAAATTAGAAGAGAGAGTATTTTGTGTGATGGAAAGATACTTTAGAACATAAGAATGTGTAACAACTCTTTTTCCATTAAAGCCCATGTATATAAACCTACTTATGTAAATTATTTATTTGTGAAATTAAATTGATGACTGACCTGAATGGAGGGACATATGAATCAAAATTTCTAAGAGGGAAAGCCTTTGGTGGGTTGCTTCATGTACCTTGAATTTATGATGCATATTGGTTGGTTTCCCTATGGCATGTCGTGAGCAGACCCATACAAACCACCCTTAATTTTTATAGCTATCTGCCTAATGAAGTACTAACTTACGCTGACAAGCATTGAAGTCAGAGTGGGCATCCTAAGTAAAGGATGGAATCATACTGTCCCTTATCCTTATGAAATGTTGATAGAGATAAAGAAGGCACTTTATAGAAAAGTACCCAAGTGTGAAGGAAGAAGGATTGAGAAACTTTAGTCTTCTGGCATTGTGGAGAGGAGAATAGTCAAAGTGTGCAGAGAAGGTATAGAGAAATTGGTGCAAAATTTTTACTGTGTAGAGATAACTTAGACAAGTTGAGTATGAAAAAAAACATGTATAATCATGCATCACATCATGAATTGGTGAATGAGTTTGGGTGAGCACCCCAGAACATGACTTAGCATGCGCGAAGAGTGGGTTCGGTTAGTTAAAGGCACACCCCAACCAACACTTGAGCGAATATTTATGTATATTTCATGGAGGAGGTTGTGTTGACCAAATAATTTTGGTGAGTCAACTTGCATGGGTGTCATGTGTCAACCCCATAGAAATTGAAGGGACATGAACCTATTCTCTTCATACACTCCATATATATATCCAAGTGTGTGGAGAGGAGAAGGCATAATAACTAGGTGGATCATATCAACTCACACAACTGGTTCATGGTGAATAAGGATGCATATTGTCTTGTAACAAATCAAAATTTATTGTGGGGATAGTTCTTGAGTTTTTTGGGGATAGTCAATGGATGTGGCTATTGTTGTGTCAGTAATGATCTGGAAAATCCACATAGGATGAACCCAACTAGAGTGTGACATGGAAACATAAATGGCTATTGACATGTCAATATTGATGTGGAATTTTGGATAGTATTCAATGTCATGGCATGGTTCCATGGCATGTTGATGTGGCATGCTGACATGGAATTCAAAATTTTATAGATTTGAATCTTTGATGGATGCTATATAATGGAAATACTTACGTCAAATGGTAATATTTAGCTGGGACATCAACCATTGGGAGGACTAATATTTTCTTCAAAATCTTAGGGCTAGTTCGTTTAATGGATCACCATGCCATAAGAAAGTTTAAATAAAGGTATCAGATGAACTAAGGCTAGCCTGGTTAAGGGACCTCACCATTTTTCATGTTCTTATGGATTCTTGAATACTATATAAATTTTAATCATACATTACATTAGAATCCTAGTAATATATATATATATATATATATTTTTTTTCACTCCATATTATATATGTGTGTCAAATATCTATCAAGCTTCATATACATACATAGATTCCTAAGTGTGGATTTAACCTTTATCCTATACTAAATCGAAGTTTCGTATAATTTTGAATTTTGACATTAATCCACCTTAGGCAAAGTAACTGAAATTGATTTCTATTGCTTCAAACTATTTTACCACTAAACATAAGTTAACATTGATTCAAAAGTGATATTTTGGTAACACTTTTCTTTGGTAAAAATATTCTATTGATTTTTTTACATTGTTAACTAAAATGATTTAAATTGGGATAAGAATTCTATATAATTTTCTTTCGAATTTGACTTGTTAAAGGAATAATGCTGAGAAGAGGAAAGGATAAATAGCCTAAATCCCTTGAAGTTAATAAAAAATCTAAGAAAATAATGACCGAAGACCTTAAGGATAAGGAATATAGTGAAGAGAAGAACCCAAACAGAGATTTTTTTTCAGACACCACCTATAGTGCAAGGTTAAATAACTATCTAGATTGCTAATAAATTTAAGAGTTTCTAAAAACTAGTAATTTTGTAGAAGATGTTGATCAACAGTTGTCATTGATGTTAACCCAAGCAGCACTAGGGGCTAACCCAATATTGCAAGGGAAGTTTGACCTACCAAATTAATATATTCTAGGTCAATAATGCTTTTGATGGTTTCTACTTGTCGAGATGTTTTCGTTGATAAATGGCACACCATGTAATTCTTCACGGTTTGAGAGATATTCATGTTTGAAGTTTGTACCCCTAGTTAGTGGGCTAAAAATCCATGGGGTTGGGGCATGGGTCATTGAAAATTCATAATTAATATTTTTTAAGCTCCTAAAATCCATCCCACGTTCACTTGTTGAAGCCCCTCTCAACTTAAGCATTTATATAAATTGTGATCGTCATTTCCTCCTTAGGCAAGGGATTTCGCCATATGAAACAGGTCATCGTGGCATTTTCACTCTAAATTTTTTTTATGAAGGTTCAGAAGCTGAAATTTTTATGAGGTGAAGCCGAAATCTCGAGGAAGCTATTGTAAAAATTTCAGTTCAAGGTGCGCAATAATTTTGAAGATATGATCTGTGGAAGTCAGGGTTTTTGCAGGCTCCTGAAATTCATCTCAAAGAAGTGACCTTGGTAAATTCGTCATAACTCTCTCTCTAAGTATCGGATTGGAATTTTGTAAAAATTTACAGATAGTGCACAGTATTTAATTTTCACTCTATCAATTTTAGAGCCAAATGAAGAAACAGTGACATGTGGCATGCTGTACAAGTTTGCTTTGCTGAAACAGTCCATAATTAGGGCATTGTGAGAGATTGGGTATAACTCTCTCTTGAAGAATCCAAATTGGGTTGGACCTATGGCATTGGAAAGACGACTCAGAGGACTACTACAGGACCAAAAATCAGATATTGAGGATGTGAAATAACAGAGATACACCAAATTCAATATCGAGCTCCTAGAAGACAAGAAAAAGCTAGATCATGTGTTGTCAAGGGTTGCAAAGGACCAGAATTTCTATGGCAGAAAAGAAAATCAAGGTGCCGTAGAGGGTAGCATGACAAGAGCAACAAACAAGGTGCATAATAGCAACAAGAAGTTCATCATGTCAAGTCTTCAAGTGGGTAGCACTGCATACAATCATTGTAAAGGTATCTTTGTACTAAGTCATTGTAAATACATTATTGTAAAAATTGTACTAGTGTCTATCTGCCAAGGGTTGAAGAGGTAGTGTTGGGAGGTCTAGGATCATCAATAGGTGGTTGTGTCAAAGTTGGGGTTATGATCTAGTATATCTTCTTCTTCTACATCATTCTATATCATTGTAAAGTGGACCATTTTCCCTGGTATGGGAGTCCATTCTTCTTTTATTCTTCTATCGGGGTGGTAGGGTGGTGCTAGGGTGAGTTGTAGATCATTGGGTGTTGGGCCATCCGTTTAGTTGATTACTGAAGAATCTGAGGCATTGGAGCGTCCATCTAGTGGGAGCTAGAGAAGAATGCTTTTCTAGATTCTAGGAAGTTGGAGCTTTATTTTCAATTGGAGTTGAATATTAAAGAATTATTAGAAAAGCATTAGGTGGTTTTTTTCCCGGAGTGGGTTTCCACCTTAAAAACTGTGTGCATTTTTGTTCCTCTTGTTTTCTGTTATCATTGTACAAACACTGATAATAATTGAATATTAAATAATGCTCTAATTGAAAAGAAATACTGATTCACCCCCTCCCCCCCTCTCAGTATTTCCAAAAATTGGTATTAGAGCTTGGTTCCTTCAATATCAGTTTAACAGCTGGAAGGAGGTCATGGAGGATACCAAGAATGGTGTACCTCTATTCAACGAAAATAACTATGCACTCTGGAAAGGAAGAATGGAGGTCTATCTCTTGGTGTAAGGTTACGAAGTATGGGACACTGTTCAAAATGGATTTACATCAACTATAGATGAACACGGTAAGAAGAATTTGGTAAATGATGCAAAAGCAAAGAATATTATTATCAGTGGACTTCTTGAATCTTCTTATCATAAGGTGCTGGGTTGTAAAACTACCAAAAATGTATGGGACAAGCTTGAGAATATATATGCAGGTGACTCAAATGTCAAAGAAGCAAAGCTTCAAATCTACAGAGAAAAATTTGAGCAACTCAGAATGAAAGAAGATTACAACATTGCTGCATGCTTCCAATACATTGATGAAATAACAAATACTCTAGAAGGATTGGGAAAGCCAGTTGATGAGAAGACTATTATACGGAAGATTCTTAGAACGCTACCAGGGAGATTCGACCCAAAGGTATCGGTCTTAGAATACAGTGAAAATCTGGACAAATTCAGCAAAGAGGAATTACATGGATTTCTCATAGCATATGAAATGAGAATTGATGAAGAAGAGGGTACTTCACATCTAGAAACTACGTTCGTTGCATCTAAGAAAACCAATAAGGATAAACAACCTTCAATTGAAAATACATGCACCTGCAAGTGTGAATAAAAGGGAGATGATGAAGAAGGTCTTTTAGATGAAGAATATGCGTACTTCACGAGAAAACTAAAAATTGGTAAGGGACAATTCAAAGGTAAACTTCCGTTGATATGTTTTAGCTATAATGAGGTTGGGCATTTTGCAGTAAAATGTCCAAACAGAAGTAATGGCAACTCAAAAGGAAAGAAAGGCCTTAAGAAATTCAACAAGCAAGGATCCAAAAGGAACTTTCTCTCTAAAGAAGATAGCTCATCATCCGATGAAGACAATGACAGTGAAGAAGAAGTTAATGAGAGAGTATTGTTTATGGCCAAGCACAATAAACAAGAGGTATCAAAAAATGAAGAAGAAAGATGGACCATAGAAGAATTTTATGAGGAAGCAATCAAGCTTATAAAAGATCTCAAGGCAGAGAAGATCCGTTCCAATACTCTTCAAGAACAAGTTCAAGGTCTCAAAATTGTAGTTGAAGAACACAAATTCATTGAAGAGTGACTTCAAAAGAGGTTGGAAGAAAGCAACCAAGAAAGGGAAGAATTAGAAGCCGAAGTAGTCTCGCTGCGTGAGGAAGTGAAGAAAGGAAAAACTATCCAAAACTATGGCAACAACTCAAGGGAATTGGAAGAACTCATCAACAATCAACGATCTCACAACGAAAAAACTGGCATCGGTTACAAAGAAGAAGAAGCAGGACCTTCTACAACAAAATACAATGAACCTATGAGATTTGACATGCATGTAGACTTCATTGGACAAGATTCGAAAGAACAACCTTGGAAGACAATTCCTCGACGAAAATTTCCATCCAGGTACCAGCATATTTTTTATGGCTATTGTTATTCATGTGGAAAATTCGGTCATAAAGCTGTAGAATGTCGCACGTACTCTATGAACAAATACAATTCCAGGAGATCTGTCAAATATGAACCTCCCAGGGCTCAGCGGAACATCAATAGATTTGAACATTTAAGAAATAATGTTGAATTTTACAAATGTCGAAACTTTGGACACATAGCCAAAGACTGTAGACTTGAAAATCCTCGAGAAGAATCTTCAAAGCCACAGAATGAATGAACATGGAAGAAGAAGAAGAATGATAATTGTGCTCTCGCTTTCAAGTCTCAAAAGAACAAATATGTGTGGTATGTTGATAGCGGTTGCTCAACACATATGACTGGAGATAGATATAAATTTGTATCTCTAAAAGAGAAGAAGGATGGAACCATGTCCTTTGGAAATGATGGATCTTCAAATGTTGAGATCATCTGCATCACACTTTAAGCAAATCTGTTTCAGCTAAAGGAATGTCTATTGGTTGAAAAAATGAATCACACCTCGTCAAGTTGACGTAGTGATCAAGGACACACAATACTATTCAACTCTGCTAAAATGTAAAATCAGAAAGGTTGTTTGGTAAGTTGTGTCAAAATGAGTCTGCAATGATATACAAATGATTTAGCAACTAAAGCATGTCTAATACCTAAAGAGGATGATACAAATAATTGGTATAATGATGATCGAAGTTAAGTAAGAAGTTTGCTACAAAGGTGCAAAGTGATTTCGATATGTCTTTACTTGGTGAGCTGACATACTTCTTAGGCCTTCAAATATCTCAACAAGAGAAAGGAATATTTATATGTCAAGCCAAGTACATCAAGGAAATGCTCAAGAAATTTAAAATGGAAGATTGCAAACCCATCCTTACTCCAATGGTAACATGTTTCAAATTGAGCATAGACGACTCATCTAAGGATGTGGATCAAAGGTTGTACAGATCTATGATTAGTAGTCTTCTATATGTAACAGCCTCCCGAACAGATGTTATGCAAGCAATTGGACAAGTAGAAAGATTCCAAGTAGCACCAAAAGAATCACATATTAAATATTCACCAGCATTGGAATATCTTCACCAGAAGCTTGGGATTCTCCCAAGTTCTCATTAGAATTTCCTTTTTCAGAATATAAAGGGGGAGTGGAAGTAGATTATAGGTCTGTAAGACGGTTGTGTGTCAGGGGGAGCAGAAGTGTGTATAGGTCCGCAGGATGGTTGTGTTTCAGGGGGAGTTACCCTTTGCCTTTGATGTTAAAGGGGGAGAGAATGTTGTAGGAAGATGTGTCATGATTGTAGGGGGAGTACTTGTGTTGCCATCAATGCCAAAGGGGGAGATTGTTGATCAACGATTGTCATTGATGTCAACCCAAGCAGTACCAGGGGCTAACCCAATATTGCATGGGAATTTTGACCTACCAAATTAATATATTCTGTGTCAATAATTCTTTTTATGGTTTCTATTTGTCGATATGTTTCCGTTGATATATGGCACGCCATGTAATTCTTCACAGTTTGAGAGATATTCATGTTTGGAGTTTGTACCCCCAGTTAGTGGGCTAAAACCCCATGGGGTTGGGTCATGGGTCATTGAAAAGTCATAATTAATATTTTTTAAGCTCCTAAAATCCCTCCCACGTTTACTTGTTGAAGCCCCTCTCAACTTAAGAATTTATATAAATTTTGATCTTCATTTCCTCCTTAGGCAAGGGATTTCGCCATCTGAAACAGGTCATCATGGAATTTTCACTCTAACTTTTTTTCTACGAAGGTTCAGAAGTAGAAATTTTTATGAGGTGAAGTGAAATCCTGAGGAAGATGCTGTAAAAATTTCAGTTCAAGGTGCGCAATATTTGTGGTGATATGATCTGTGGAAGTCAGGGTTTTTGCAGGCTCCTGAAATTCATCTCAAAGAAGTGACCTTGGTAAATTCGTCATAACTCTCTCTCTCAGTATTGGATTGGAATTTCGTAAAAATTGGCAGATAGTGCACAGTATTTAATTTTCACTCTATCAATTTTAGAGCCAAATTAAGAAATAGTGACATGTGGCATGTCGTACAAGTTCGCTCTGCTGAAACAGTCCAGAATTAGGGCATTGTGAGAGATTGGGTATAACTCTCTCTTGAAGAATCCAAATTGGGTTAGACCTATGGCATTGGAAATAAAACTCAGATGACTAATACGAGACTGAAAATTGGATATTGAGGATATGAAATAACAGAGATACACCAGATTCAATATCGAGCTCCTAGAAGGCAAGAAAAATCTAGATCATGTGTTGTCAAGGGTTGCAAAGGATCAGAATTTCTACGGCAGAAAAGCAAAGCAAGGTGCAGAAGAGGGTAGCATGAAAAGAGCAACAATGAAGGTGCATAACAAAAGAAAGAAGTTCATCATATGAAGTCTTCAAGTGGGCAGCACTGCATACAATCATTGTAAAGGTATCTTTGTACTAAGTCATTGTAAATACATTATTGTAAAAATTGTACTAGTGTCTATCTGCCAAGGGTTGAAGAGGCAAAGTGTTGGGAGGTCTAGGATCATCATTAGGTGGTTGTGTCAAAGTTGGGGTTATGGTCTAGTATATCTTCTTCTTCTACATCATTCTATATCATTGTAAAGTGGACCATTTTCCCCGGTACGAGAGTCCATTCTTCTTTTATTATTCTATAGGGTGGTAGGGTGGTGCTAGGGTGAGTTGCAGTTCATTGGGTGTTGGGGCATCCATTCAGTTGACTACTGAAGAATCTTGGGCGTTGGAGCATCCATCCAGTGGGAGCTGGAGAAGAATGATTTTCTAGATTCTAGGAAGTTGGAGCTTTATTTTCAATTGGAGTTGAATATTAAAGAATTATTAGAAAAGAGTTAGGCGGTTTTTGTCCCGGAGTGGGTTTCCACCTTAAAAAATGTGTGCATTTGTGTTCCTCTTGTTTGCTGTTATCATTGTACAAACACTGATAATAATTGAAGATTAACCAATTCTCTAATTGAAAAGAAATACTGATTCAACCCCCCCCCCCTCAGTATTTCCAACAAAAGAGTACAGTCCGGTGGGATATCTAGAATTTTGAAATCATCCAAATTTATATTTATTTTCATATTTCAATACTAAAGTTGCAACCTCAAGGGTTTGGTACTCTACAAGAATACACACATTGCATGGAATTCAAATTCCCTTTATGTAACTACATAGTGACACCGTCCCATAACTACACAAACTCATCTATAAGAGGCTTGATACATACATCCATATCTTTGACCTAGTACTTAACTAATTGATTGAACATACAATACATAATTACTACATATATGAGTAAATAATTTTTTTATAAGACACAATTATAAGGCATAATTGAAAATATATGAGTAAATTAACAAAAAATATAGGACATAATTATGAAACAAACAAGACAAATAAGATGTTATATTGCTAAGACAATTATTTTAAACAAATCAATACCTGGAACAATCATTGTGAACATTATGTGCTCCCTCTTTATTTTATTCCACTGAGGAATGTTATTGTTGATAACAAAAATGGCCCACACAGAGTAATTATACCTGGCCTCTCCAAATGGATTGACACCATCAGTTGCTAATGAAAGCCTAAGATTACGAGGTTCTCTTTTAAACTCTGGCCACTTTTCCTCTATATTCCTAAATGCGGATCCATATGCAGGAATTCGAGGAACACCATCAACACTTCTATTCCTTGCATGGTCATCCATAATTTTTCCTATGATTTTTCACCTGAACAATTTTCGTAGACGTGGAATTATGGGATATTACAAAGAACCTTGTGAAGCACCTTTTTTGTTACTTCATTGGTTTGATATCTACTCTCATCACATTTTGGGAATTTTTCTTTCAATGCATGTAATGTATAATAGAGAACATCATCATTACGTCATGCATGAATAACTTGATACTCCACTCAAATATCTTTCATAATGACATGTAAATCTCGGTACATACGAGGTAAAACATTTGACTATGGTAACCAAAATACACCTAATAATATACAACAAAAATAAAAATAGTATTGATTAATGTACTAAATAATATTAATCTTTCACATTGCATCCAAATGTTACAAATTAATGAAATGATGTAGATCAACGTACTAATATTAAAAACAACGGAAAAAATAATTAATTCATCATGTATATAGTACTAAATGTCACAAAATGTATTACACACCTTAAGAGTTGTGTCACACATGTTTTCGAAAAGCCATTCACCACCTTTAAGTTGACAAACAATAATAGAGTAGAGAGAAGATGTGTTTTTGAGCCTTCATAAAGAGGTTTAGTTTCCATCTCAAATCCATGTAAATCAAAAGCATGGTCATCATACTCGTTGTCATCATCATACATCCCAACATTATTAAATGTCTCATGGATCAATATTTTTGTCCCATCTTCTTCAACTATGTTATTAATATCATTATCTTCTTCCATAGGATCATTAGTTTGATCCTAAATATTAATCGCTCCATGTTCTTGAACAGATGCTTGTACTACAACCAACTCTTCCTCATCGAGAAATTCCCTAGGGGGTTGATACTATACAATTAAAATCAATAAAGCAATATAAGTATATATAGAAAATATTGAATCATCTATGTAACAAAAATTTATAAATATAATATATAAGGAACAAAAAGTAAACAAAGAAAAAGAGAAAGACAACTTAGGTGAGAGAAATAAACAAATACAACAATTCAATGATGATGCTTGTGCAATTTATCAATATATTTAAGAATATGTTGAAAAAATCTAAGAAAGTTGTTACTTTTCTTGACATTTAGGGAGTGAGACACTTTCTGAGATATATAGTCATGACCATAATAAAAAACATATTGATCTGATTTTGCATTCATCATTGTAATATCATATTATTTCTTAATTTCATATTTTTCCTGATATACTTTAAAAACTTATTAATAATGCTCCATAAAAACCAATGAATAACCTATAAATCCTCTAGGTCCATATTAACCCCCTAAACAATATACATTAAACCCTTAACACCTTAACCCCATTCCCCTGACCCCTAACCCCTTTACCACTAAGCACTAAACCACTAACCCCTAAACCCTTAAACAATAACAGCTTATTCATAAGCCCAATAATAATTAACCCCTAAATCGACCTAACCCCTTAAACGACCCTAACGAAAATAATTAAATAATACTTCTAGTCCACATCAAGAAGAAAACATAGTTCAAACACCTCCCAAAAGAATATTATGGAATATGTTTACAATAGAAAGATAATACAATTTACAATACAAAGACATACAATCTAAAATAAAATATACATATTAACATTTACAAAAACAATCTACAATACAAATACATATAATAAATAAATTACAAATGGATGATATCCATATCCACATTCAGCGTGTCCATAGTCTCTACAAGGATTTTTAGCTTATTGTATTAGAATTATCCTTGGCCTCAAGCCCCTTCAATTTCTATAATGGAAATAAGATTTTCCATCCTCAAAAGCCCTCGATGTCGATCCTACTTATCTTTGGTCTCCTTGAGCAATGTTATGTGACATTTTTTGTCACCAAAAGTTTGAGTGATGATTTTTTTCAAAAATTAACCTCAAAATAAGCCTACAACCTTTCAAAACAATCATAACTAATGTATATATAGAAACTATGTCAAATTTATATGATGTTAGGGCCTCTACACACACACATAAATACATTTATATTTATGATAATCATAATAATATAATTAATAAATTTATATATATAACTTATATTATAATAATATAATATAATATTAATATTAATAACTTTATATATATATATATATATATATATATATATATATATATATATTATGTTTAATTATAATATTAATGTTATATTTATTTTAATTATTAAAATTGGTAAAAAACAGTCCCATATTAGACACTTTCAACACAAAAATCATTAATGGTGGAATTGAACATTATGCAATGATTATTTAGCATTTGTAGGAAATTGGACAACACATTTTTATATTGGATGTAGCGTCAGATATCCAATGGTAAAATAACTATTGTCGGTTATTTAATGATAGGAAGGATTATCGCAAAATGTCTGATAATCGACGGGATAGGGAATTCTATTGAAGGTAAAGACTATCATCAAATATTTGAAGGTAGTCAGGATTTTAGAAAAAAAAAAAAAAAAAAATCATTTAAGTTCCGACACTTTTTTTTTCCGATTTTAGCCATTTCGTCGGATTTCACCATCAAAATCTCTTCCCAAATGTAGTAGTGTTTAAAGGGAATTTACCACATGTCGGAGTTTAGATCTAGCTTTTTATGGATTCATTACCCTGGATTAGATTATAAAGAGACTTAAAGAACTTTTCCTCGCATTCAGGGAAGTTTTGAACATCATTTCAATGCCTCAAAATCTCTATTATAGAGCATTGTGTGCATTGACTCTTAAAAGGGTCTCCCTTAAGCTTCATTCTTAGTAAAATAATATAAAAATATAGCCAAATGAAAGAGGAGTAAAATAGATTTTAACTAGTGGCTTTTTAATTGTGATCAATAGCATTGTACTCCTAGGATCTAAAAAACATATTCTGGAAAGGAGTGATCTTTCCAAAATTTCTCTCGTTTTGGGTAAATTATATTCACAATAATCATAATTTTCTTCATCTTTAGGGGGAAAGCGGTTCAAAAATATCCTTCACACTGACATTGCATTTTATTGCTATTTGTTTCATTTTCTGCATTATTATTATAATTTTTTTTATCTCTTTCGAGGAAATTTGTCTACCCTTTCTGTGAT
Source organism: Pinus albicaulis (assembly GCA_034641835.2). NCBI lineage: Eukaryota > Viridiplantae > Streptophyta > Pinopsida > Pinales > Pinaceae > Pinus > Pinus albicaulis. The sequence goes on from CM076584.1 coordinate 1,116,725,632, forward strand.
GGAAAAATCTTTCCACTTATTTTTACAGTGCGAAGAGGTGCTTCTATTACTGAAAATGAGGCTGTGAATTTCCTCAAGTACTATGTTGTTGCAACAAAACTCCCAACCTTAGAAAAATTATCAGGCACTGGCCATTTCATGATGGTTTCCATCTTAGCAATATCCATCATCAAATCCCCTCCACCTAACACATAACCTAGATACACCAAATATTTCTATGCAAAATCACACTTCTTGAGATTTTCCAGGAGATGGTGCTTCTTTAATGTATTTAGCACCTGCATCAAATGTGAGGTGTTCTCATCCCAATTAGCACTATATAAAGGTATATCATCCAAACATAAAACAACAAATGAATCTAGAAAAGGGTGCATTATATAAATCATTAGCCTTATAAATGTAGATGGTGCATTGCATAGGAAAAATGACATGACTAACCACTCATACAAACCTTTCTTGGTCTTGAAATCAGTCTTCCCTTTGAATCAAAATTGGTGATATACAAACTTTAAGTCTATGTTGGTGAAGCATTTGGCTTACTCCAACTGATAAGAAAATCACTTATCATGGGCAGAGGCTACTTTTTCTTGAGCATAATTATGTAATTTCTTATAATCAATACACATCTTCCAAGTCCCATCCCTCTTTGGTACAATGACAATGGGTGACTCACATGGTGAGGTACTTAGTTGAATGACACCCTATTCTAATAACTGATACAACTTATTCACCTCACTTTCTTCTATAACAAAATTCCTATACAATCCAATATTTGGAAATAGGGAGTCTAGAAATAGTTTGGTTTCATGCTCCATTTACTTATTGGGTGGTAGTCCTTTAAGCTCCTAGAACATACCCATGTATGTCTTTAGTAACTCATCTGATTTTTGTTTCTATTCCTTATTTCACCCTTCTAGGTATGAATTTGATCTTACTGACTCTTGTACATAATTATTTTCTCGTAAAAAAATTAAAACATACTTCTTGCTAGACTCGATTAGTTTCTTGGCTTGGTTGGAACTTATGAGTGAAATATTATACTCTCCCTTGTGTCGGTTGATGGTGAAGAAATTTCCTTCCTTGATGAGGCAGTATTGGTTGTTTTTCTGCATTAATATTTCATCCCACATGAACATAAAGGGACTTCCAAACACCACTACACATACATCAAGAGGAACTACATCTAGTTATACTTTATCAATAAAATTAGAATTGATATCATATTTGGTTTTGCATTGTTTGGTAACATTTATATTTACATCCTATTTACCCATCCTAATAGATATGGGCTTGCATGATCACAAAATTTTGTTTATTTATGTAGCTTTCGAGGCACTCCCATAACCTAGTGTATTGGGTTTGGGAGAAGTTGACCCACAAGGGCTTTGTGGGAAAGTGTACCCAAGCAGTGGGTTTTGTACCCAAAGTCGTGGGTGAAAAACCAAGTGAAGAAATAATTATTTAATCATCAAACCAAGTAGGTCTACCTTGAAGGGATAAGGGGAACCTAAGGGTTTGATGATGTGGTGAAATCAAATAAAAAATACCTCTTTTCTTAAGTTATCTGGGGTTTGTATAGAAAGTTCAAGTCAAATTGGGCTTAGAGACACCTCTTGAGGGTTAAATTTTACCCTTATAGAATACTATAAGAAGAGAATATATCAAAATCATTTTCATCCAACCAAGAAAAATAAAAATTAAGAAGAACGTATATCTCAGAGATAGTTGAGCTAGAGAAGGAGAAAATGTGAGTATATTCTAAGTCTTTGAAGAGGCCGAGTTACCCCTGTGAAGAAACTGAATTCATATAAGGAGGAAGACCATTTTTATTGCGTGGTTCTATGCCATATGGGTTTGCATTTCTCTCTATGATATAGTTCTAGTTCTACTTGCATTAACAAGGAATGGCGAGGAGCTTATATCTCTATAACACAAGTTTGAAAGGTTTGTTGTAAGCCTGGGTTAGGGGATGAGTTCCTTCAATTTTTATGATGAAGTTTGAAGGCTCGTAAGGAGGAAATTGGAGGAGGTTATGGTTGATGATCAATTCGATATGTGGAGACCACAAAGGTCCGTAAAGAGGCTAAAGAACTTATCCAATTATGTGACCTAGGCCAAGTTTATCCCATGTATGTATTTATGCCTTTTATGGAGATGATGGCTAGTAGTTGGAAATATGTGTTCATGGTTTATGGATAACAATTTGATTCCCTATTTTAGGGCTGCTTTTGTACATGGAAAATCAACCTAATTCAACCCTAAAGTATGCCCTATAAACTTGGTGAAGTGCACTTTGTTTCTGTGTAAAAATGGAGAGGGGCAAGACCCTACAACATTTGGATTATCCCTTTTTTGAGGGACATTGTGCATCATATTGAGCATATAGATATATGGGGCATTAGATCCAAGTGAGAAGGAAAAAATAATCTCAAGATATGGATAAAAGAGTGTTCAAGTGTGGAAATAGGTACAATGAATTGGTTATTGTTGTATGGTTGTCCTGAAGTGTTGAAGGTGATGTAAAGAGGTCTATTCATAGGAGTTTAAACAACTGTAAAAGTGTGCCCTAGTTTGGTGTATGCAGGTGGGCATGTCATTGATAAGTGGGGGGATTTATGAAGTCCTAATTACATTGTATGAAGGAGGTCATTCAATGTTATCTGGGAAGTTGACAAGAAGCCCTAAGTTCTTTCATCGAATGGGAAGTGAGGATATTGTTAGTGGGTATATTATGTAGCCCTAGTTCAATGATTTTATGGTGAAAATCACTAATAACGGGGAAAACCTAGAAGTTCCAAAGAGCAGGGATGTTGGAGGAGCCATATCAGTGCTAGAGGGAAGCTTTTTTGAAGACCCTAAGAGTTGAAAATATTGGAGGATCATGAGAGAAACTAGAGATAAGTTTGATGAGCCTATGTTTGGTCACTCTTGGAGTAAGTAGGAGGATTGATCATGGTAGACTGGATGTATGGAGATGCAACCGTTCTAAAATTTCAGAATTTGTAGCGATCAACGTAAGAGGTGGAAAAGGACCTGAAATATGTGTTCAAGGTATGTGGATTGAAATGGATGTGGGGTTCTACATGAACAAGTAGGTCAATTATATTGTTTTCATGGAAATATTGGTAATCAAGATATTAACACGAAGCCCTAGCCTACCTTGTATCAGGGATGTATGTAAGGGCCATGATCCCTGGTACAGGAGCCCTACGTTTGTTGTATTAATATTTTTAATATAATAAGTTTTTGGTTAAATTTTTTCATGTGCAAGCGATTGATTCACTACAATATTTTTTTTCCACTATGAAAAGTGCTTGTGTTGTGGAATTTGAGTGTGTTTGTGATCATGATGTTAGACTCAAGCCTAATTCTTAAGTGAAAGGGAAACATCAACATGGTATCAAAGTTACTTTGAAGGGCCAGTGGATCAGAGTGTCCATAGGGAAGAAACTTAGAGGGAGTTGAGATTGTCTAGAGAATTGAGAAAAAGGTTTAGTTGAGGACATGGATATGTGGTCTTGACTATCTCGGTGGCAGGGTGGGATGGGAGTTCTAGTGGATTGTTGGAAAACCTAGAGAGAAAAAATTTGTTGTGTGGTAGGTCATTGATCATGGAATTCCAATGAATTTTCATGGATCATTGGGACTAATCAAGGGTTGCTTTCACATGGAAACGTTGGCTCCATGTTAAGGATAAGATGATGGCATGATAATATCTTCATTGGGTTGTGAAGTTGTACATCCAATATTCAAGCCATGTTCACATGTGGTGTTTTACCTAGGAGGATGAGATCACTTTCTAAGCTGGGTTTAATTGGTGATTTGGCCCATTGTTGTCCAGGTAAATCCCCTCTGTGGACAAAGGCAATCCCTGTAGCCCTAGGGTGGGTCTAGAAACTATGGGAACATACTAACATCTACCTTCCTAGATTGTAAATGAAAATCAGAGCAACGAACATGACCTAACTTGTCTTGATGCTATGTTGTCATCTTCCGTCAAATATTCTTGATCTGTCGCTCTTCCCAAGCTCGATGCATGCTTCTAACAACATTTGATTACTTGTACAAAAACTCAATATGCCACAACAAGCGTAAAACCACAACAAGCATAAAACAATTAAAATATATCTAACTGATCAAGGAATGCTATAAATCTCATTATGAATGTAAACAAGAGTAGAAGATAAAAATCAGTTGCATTTTATTATGGTAAAGACAAGGGGAGTTTACAACCAAGCCTTGATGTTGAGGCTCTCCTTCGGCATGTATGTATCCAAGAACATTTGCAACACCCTCATACACAAAGGTCCAAGATCTCACTATGTTCCCAACACACAAAAACAATCATACTCTACACTATTCTCCCGATGCTATAATTGCTTCTCCTTTCTATCATCACTAAAGCTATAGAACTGAAAAAGGTATCCTTATATAAAAATGGAGGAGGAGGTTATGGGCCCTCAAATAATGGGAAAGGAGCTTATCCTTTGGAGTAGTTCCTATTTCTTGGGAACAAGAAGCCCAAAGGGGAATTCCTCGGCCATATCCTCAAAAAACTTCCATCTCGCCGCCTCGCGAAGCTTCTAGTCATGGAAGCTTCGCTTCTATTTAAAAAAATTTCCAAAACAGGATCGGCGCGGGTCCGACATTAAGACAGAGCACCAATCGACGTGGGTCTCAGTTTAAATCTCTACTATCAGCGCGGGTTAAACATAGAGATAGAGTGCCGACCTTGAAAACTAGGATTTTATAGGGATCTTATAGAAAATTTGTAAAGGGAGATGATTTGGCAGACAAAATGTAGTTTAGGGGTATGTATTCCATGCTTGGAAAGTACACAAGGGTCACTTTATGGGTCCTCTAGGATCAAGGAATAGGGAGTATAGGGACGGTGACAAATTACTATATAACAGATGCCCCCTAAATTATGAAGTCCGAACATGAGTGAGGGGTGAAATGCTTTACAAGTATGTGTAAGGAACCAGACACTGCTGTCGGGAGACCTGCAAATAAAGCATAGATACATATAGATAACTGAAATCTCTGATGAAAATACATGAATCCATGGTATAGGCACATCGATCCATCAAGAATAGGATCATGTGAATGGATCCTCGGCATGGACGCAACCATTCGAATGAAGGGATCATATGAAATAGATCCACGACATGGGCACAACCATCTATATAAAGAGGATCAAAACGAGAGGACCCACAGTATGGTCGCAGCCATCCATCTAAAGAATCACATATATAATCATGAATGACTTATCACCCCTCGTAGCCTGGACTTTTGTGATAAAATCCCAGAGTCTTGTGCTCCAACACCACTCGATCAAAGTACAAATTCCAACATGTGAATAGATGTGTTGAAGTCAAACATGCTAGAAAATCACCTGATTACCAGTCAATGATGTAAATTGTTAACATGCATGAGAGAAACCACCAGTGATAACAATGGATCTCAAGGTACAACTAGTACAATCCATAGAATGTGAACAGTGAGATGAAGTCAAACACCCGCGAAATCACTCGATCGAAGGCCAATGATGTGAACTTGTTGTCGAATGCGAAGAACTTGCCATTAGGGCATGTAAGCTCTAAGGTACCAGAAAGGAGTCTCTAGATCAACTTCCTGAATAATGGGCTGAAGTTGACAGGAAGTGATCCATTGAAGGAGGGTCATAATAAATCCCACATCATCGACACGAAACAGAGAATGTGATATGAGTGTTAATCAAGATTGAAACAGAGGATCGGGAATTTACAAACTATAGAAGGATTTTCTCTTGAACATATTGGCGACACGACTCTGGAATTTGTCAGCATTTGAATCAAATAGGACTAGAGGTCATGTTGACAAGATTGGTAATCGAATGAGAGGCAATCGGATTTCCAAAACCCATGGAGGAAAAGTTACAAAGTGAAGATATCCCAACTCAACACAAACTGCAGACAAGTGTCATGTTCAAGAGTGACATACTGCCGACACAACTGATGAATAACTTTCATTTCCCCCCACCATTTCTGGCGAGTACCTATTTACTTTTACACAAGCTTGAAGAGGTTAGCATATGCTTGTCATATAATTTTGTCCTTCAGACAAGTCCATCCTAGTACATTTTACGAGCCCTAGGAAGGAGGAACTCGGTAATGTCATGATGACGATTATCCGATGTCATTTAGTTTTAATGAGTCCGACAAAGGGAGAAATAAATATCTTTTCATGTTTAAAGAGTTTGAAAAGAAGCAAAAAATAAAACTCCAATAGGCCCCTTTTCGTAGGTAGTCTCACAGATCCGAAAAGGTAGAGAACTATGTCTGAGAGAACCTATTAGTCACGATAGGCTAAGGTATTCCTTTTTTGTAAATAATCTATCCCAGACTAAAAAAGGGGTAAATGTATACTGGGTAGATATTGTTTCGCAGCCATTTAATTAGTTCAAAAGGACAAGAGTCTCAACAATATTTTCAGTTTTAGAGAGTCAGAAAAGAGCTGAAAGTTGACTCCTCCTGGAGGAACGATTGGTATTACAGGTAGCAACTGGTTCCAGTGATGGTGGAACTGCTCATAACAAGTAAAGATCAAGAGGTTGGCTAACAATACCACTTATTGCAGATGTTCCTCAAGAATGGGTAAAAAAACCAAGTGAGGGCATATGATCGGCCAAGCAGATAGTGACAATGGAATGAGAACACCAAGGCTCATCTAGAAAAGTAGGCTGATAAAACGGTTTCATTTTTACACAAGCTTGAAATCGGGAAACTCTACTTGGGACTGGTTTCATTTTTACACAAGCGTGAGAAACATATAAAATATGATTGAGATAGGTTTCATTTTTACACAAGCTTGAAACAGAAACAAACTATGCTTGAAATGATTGGTATGCCCTCAGCATGGTGACTCAATTTGAGGTACATGCCCCTCAAGCTTCAGTCCATCTGAAAGGCAGATGGAGTGAAGGTTCAATTACAAGATCAAGAGAAAGACTCGACTAGGATTTTAAGAGATCTTGTCAAAGACTCGAATTGAATAGGAATGTGTTTTATTATTTTAACAAGGTTGACACATTAAAAGAACTATCCTCATGACACCTTGTTTCATGTTTTAAGGAGTTTGACACAATAAAAAAAACTCTGCTCCAAAGAACTTGTTTCATTTTTTAAGGAACTTGACACAAGAAAACAGACTCTACTCCGACGAACTTGTTTCATTTTTTAAGGAGCTTGATAGAGGAAAATGAACCATGCTCTGCTGACAACTCATCATGTCAAAACCCAATTCATGGCTTCGAAGAGGTTCCCATTTGATGGGAGAACAACATCTCGGAAATCAGGACCCAATGCCCCCAGAACAAGATGCACAATGACACTATCACTGAATGTGGGCACGGGGTAGGTAGCCACATAATTAACCTATGGTGGGGAAGATACAACCATCGGATAAATATATGGAAGAGATGATGGCGGGCCAACTGCCACATCAGGACCAAAGAATGAAATTTGATCAATGGTCATAATCCGACCTTTGTGTGGAAAAAAAATCACACGAAAGAGGAAAGAGACAAGTGCACCCATGGCATAAGCATAGTCTCGCCCTAAGAGTAGATTAAAATCTAAGGGACCTTGGACCACCATCACGTCTATATAGATGATTTTCCCTCCCAAAGTAATAGGCAACTTCGGAAGGATCCCTAATGGTTGGCTAGTACTTTTGTTAAATGCCAACAAATTATGTGTAACAGGCACAAGCGATGGACAACCAAAAGCTTGCCAAGTATTTAAAGACAAAATACTAACAGACACGCCTTAATCTATAATCGTGCTAGGTACAACCACATCATAGGCCTATACCATAATCTCAAATGGCACATAAGAAGGAAGACGATATCCCGCAAATCAACTCCAATCGAAGGAAGCGACCAAACTACTTGGAGGGGGAACCATAGAAATGAGATGGTAATCCCTTGGTGTTACGGGAGCAAGAGGAGTATCCTTTGGGACCTCCATCATGGGAGCAGGAGGAGAAGCTTCTAGAACTATAGGTATGGGAGTATATTTCTCCAAGTCCAAGGAATTTGAAGAAACAAGAAGAACCTGAGGGGGATCAGATCCAATCTCAACGCAAAATACCTAATGAACCATAGGAGGGATCAGATCGACTGATTCCACGACCAATGGTTGGTTGGGAACTGATTCATGAATTTGAATTTCCGAGGGAGCGAGATCGACCAAGGATGAATCTTGACCGATCGTTGAATAAACTAGCGGAGGACTCGAAAAAAGCTTCTAGTAACCAACCAGAAGGTAGGGTTCAGAAATAGTAGGGTTGTCCAACACTCTCATGGCTTCATCCATGTATGGAAAAAGGTGAATGGGATGATTCCCTTCACACAACTTATAGGGATTCGTAACCTTACCCTATTTCTTGCAGGTCTTATCATGGCTAGTCGAAGATGTGCCACCAATATGACTTCCAGAAGCCAAAGGCAACAACGGACGACCGTCGGACCATGCTTCAAGTACCTTGGGAATACCACGACAGTCTCAAAGAAAGTGGTCACCTTTGCACAACATGCAAAGGAATTTGAATTTCCGTGGAAGGTTGGATGGTTTATCAATGGAAGGTGTCTGAGGCGCAATAGCCGCAGAGCTAGCCTCTCTCTTATCTGACTCTTCTTTTTCATCATATTCTTCTTCTTCTTAGCCACCTGGTTACTGGATTCAGACTTTCACCAAGCAAAGTAGAAGAGGAGGATGAAGAAACAGGCGAAGAAGGGGAGAGGTCCACATTAGAATCAACATGATGTTGTCCAGGTGGAGGAGATGGTTGTATAGAGGGGGGAATACTCGAGACCACATAGGTCGAGAATAACCAAACAAGAAATCCAATAGTTAAACCAGGTAGGGACAATGTTTCCATATAAGGAGCACCAACATTCCCAAAAGCAGGAAAAGGACCAGGATTCCCTTGGGAGGGGATTCCTTGGTTGGTAAACTCCGGAAACATTTCCATTTGAAAAAACCATAAAAAAACACACCAAGGAAGATAACTTGAACCAGGAATATTTCATGGGAAGTTAATTTCTTAAGATATTGAAACAAAACTCTGTGGTTTCATGTTTTAAGATTCAACAAACAGATAAAAGATGACTCTAGTCAATTTCAGGTTGAAACGAGTGTGAAAGGACAAGTGCTCGATGATCTTTTCTCTTTTAGAGAGTCACGAAAAGATCAAAACGACTACTCAGGTAATCTAAGAAAGAGGGTGTACCAAGTTTCCATGAACTTCCATATACACCTTGGTGATCAAATGAAAGAGAAATGACCAAGGAATTAATGTACGTGCAGGTAGTCTCACCGAATGCTATGTTTGGTGTATCATGGTTACAGGGCGGCAGACTCAACTTCCTCCAGATAAAGGATTGCAACCTATGAGGGTCTCCCTTTATATACGTGACGGTATGGGGATCACAAGTCTGTACTAGTACTGTCTAATGCTATATGGTGAACGACAACTACTAGGTTTAACGATGCTGGAACACATCACTAGCCTAGACCTCTAAAAATGTGCATTAGGTTTCAATGCTTCCTTAGGTTGATTGAATAAATTTTAAATTTGATCTTGAATTATGTCTCAGTTTCAAGGCCCTATCGAATGTAATTTTACAATCTCCTATATGCAGCTAAATGAGAAAAGAAATCTTTTAATTCGATGAATGCTATCTAGTTAAGGGAAGAGTCTCAAACAATGATGCGACAAACAACATTGCAAACAAAATTCTTCCAAACTAGATAACTTTCACTATCCAAAAGTAATCTAAAACATTAAATGATGCGAATTATGCAATGTAATCTATGCAAAATCCTCTTTTTTGAAAACTATGCAATTGTAATCTATGCACAATTTCCTTTTTCTTTTGAAAGAATAAGAATGCAATCAATGCATTTTTCGATGAAATGAGAATCTACTTAATGTATGATTTTAATGAAAGAGAATGCATTCAATGCAATTTTTAGCTTTCAATCATTAAACAATTTAATCTAAGTTCAATGATGGATCTCAAAAAAGACTTTTCAATGCAGTGTTATCTAATGCATTTTAACGAAAAGAAAAATTTGAGATGAAAACTAAATGAACGAAAATTTCCTTAATGGAAGGATGGATGCAAAAGGGACACAAAAAAACACTAAGAATGCAATCGTTGTTTTAAAAAAATTTGTAACAAAATTCCTCAAAAGGCTACATGTAATATTCCAAATCTGGAATTTCTACAACAATGAGAATACCCTAAGGTATTCCAGAGTTGGAGATGCAGAAATATGCATTATAAAAGATTTTAAATGATACATCCTTCAGTTAAATGATTATGCAGTAGCTTATAACTCACTTTGGACTCAAAAGGGTGGGGAAAAGAGGTGATTTGTTTCCTTAAAATGAGTGTATTCAGGTATCTGCATAACAATAAGGTGGAATGATGGTTGGATCTGATAGATTAGGTAATGAGGGACCTAATCTCCGAATTTCAGCTCAAAAAAATTATTCTATCTAGGTTAAACAGTTCCTCCTTCCCCAACTAGGCTTAAAAACCTTGATTTCCCATGGCTTAGATTATGCAGAAATTTTCTAAAGCATGAATAGCATAATTTCTAAGGGTTTTAATTGAAATAATTTTGGAACATCAGTATGGAAACTTAGAATATGACTCAAATGATTTACTTTAGGAAAAACAGAGATTTACATAAAGAAAGGCCTCAAAATGAGGTGCTGCAACCATGGAATGAGACAGAAGAGCTGAAAAACGTAATTTATAGGGGACTGAAGTAGTGTTTCATTATATTTTGGATCAATAACAGATATTAATACAAATCATAGATTAGAATGGGATCTATATGCAAAAATATCTTTTTAGTACATTTCCCTTGGGGATCTCAGCAGAAGATGAATAACAATGATTAGATCTGATATTTAAACCATGGATCTGCAGTAAACTTCAGAAATTTTTGAAGAACATGATACACAGTAGATCAGATCTGAAATGGAACATATATTGGTTGGCCAATATATGGATCACCACAGTGAAGGGAAGGATCCCTTTCACTAGAGATCTATCCTCCAAACTGATGCAAAACCCACACTGCAACTCTGCCTGCAAAAAGGACGAAGTTTCCTCAAGGGAATGCATTGATGAAGTGGAGAAAACTTTGGCCTGATTCCAAGATATGGATTTGAAGCAAAATCAGGAGAGGCACTCTTCCATGAGGTTAAAAGACACACTCCATGAGAAGAGGCTCCCAAAAAAAGCTAGATCTCTGCAGATCTAGCATCCCACTTGCTGCAACTCACTGAAAAAAGTAAATCCTGACTGGAGTTATGCTGCCTAAGAGAGATGGAGCTTGGCCTTAAAGCCTGATAGTGGACAAAGAAAAACAACCTCCTCCAAGATCTGCTCAATGGAAGGAGATAGATGATTCCTAAATAGGAAACCCTCTTGTGCTATGCAGCACAATTATCAGGCTAAACAACCTAGAGAATTCGAATTAGTCTAAGCAGACTAATTTCTGAATATCTTCAACAACCCTTTTCCTTTAGCCTTCTCCTTCCTTTTATAAGATGAGGATGTGCAAAACCCTAAACCAATTACAAAAATTTAACTCCTTTCACATGAAGCCCTTCCATCTAAAACTGTGCTGAGTCTCTAGATAGTTCAATGAATCTAGACAGAACTGAGATTTGGTCCTATTGACCTAGTCAATTGTCTCAATCCCGTTTCACACACAAGTGGATTTTATTACAAAGGCCCCGATTTATCCCTTTTCACATTGGGCATGTATTTATTCTTTGATTTAAGGAGTTTTTCATGTCCTCCTTTGCATTTTTTTCACCAAATAATAGAAAAGAAACAAAATGAAATATTCCTATTAGCTTGGGCTAATTAGGAATATTACAGTCCTCCCCTCCAAAATTGTTTCTTGTCCTCAAGCAACTGCAAGGTGAGTGCTGCCAAAATCTCCAATGGAATTGTCTCCTCCCCGGAATGAACCATATAGCTATCATCATGAAGAATTGGGAGATACAAAGGAAGAATTACAAGTTTTCCATTGGTTTTCTCAAGGCATGAGAGATTGTAAATATAGGGTACTTCAACCCCTTTAAGAGCCTTTACTCTCCATGCTATCATCCAAATAAGAGGAGCCATTCTTGATAGCTCATAGAAAAAATCATTAATCCCCATCATGTGCATTGAGTAGGGGATATAAGGCTGGGAATGAGAGATAAATATAATCAACTCACGCTGTCCCTCTTCCCATTGTTGATGGATGTGGAGTTGTTGATCTTAGGCTGCAAAAATGTAGTTCTCATAAAGCCAAGAGGAGCTTGGACCTTCATGATTCTCTTCATGGATTCTAGTGAGCCTTCTTGCCCAACCTCCTATGCATATAGTGAACAAATCATTTTTACCATAGGTGCTCCAACAGAAATATGGACTAAGTGTCATTGGATGGTGACCCAATTCCCTCCTTTGAGACTAGCTTTGTCGATCCTCTAGCTGCCTCAAATCATGATACAATAAGTGGCTATCCCACCACATTTTTTATGCCATAAGCTTCTTCAAAGCTTGGAAATAATGGAGGATGATAGGTGTTGGTTTAACATGATGCAAGCAGCACATGTATTGCTCCAAGTTCTCCTTGTGAGAGATCCCTTCTCATGACATAAGCCAAATACATGACCTTTTGCATAAGAAAACAAAATATATAATGCAATAGCCATATAAAGTTCTATATGTCCTATATGAATTCCCATATGGATACATTCACCCATTGTACCTTTCCTCCTCTCATGTTTACAATAAATATTGGAGCATCATTAACATCATGATATAAACATGCTCCCTTATTCCATCCGATGAGAAGGTTACATCTTCTCCCAACCCAAAGTACATACATGACTATGATATTCATTCTAAATAGAAATACATGTACACACATCATGGATACAAGTAGATGTATGGACATGGAATTCATCATGGGGTGTCCATACTCTCTCCTCATCAACCAAAAAAAACATGCATTCTTCTTATGAATTCTTTTCTTGAAATTCAAGGCATGAGACAAGAAATTCAAAAACCTTGGGTGGTACCCAAACTCACCCAATAGGAACCAGTGTAGGTGATCTCCTCCTTGCTTCAGATCTAGATATGGTAAGTGGTTTGCATGCCACTTACTTGCTGCCCTTATCATTTCACCATGGTTGAAAGTGAAACGTATATTTGGTGCCTTAGGGAAGAACTCATCATGTTGTAACACCTCCCTTAGCCCATCAAGGGAGTGGCCATATTTGAAAATAATCTTGGCCCATAGTTGGCCATGAAGCTTGTAAGGTAAAACACTCCCTTTGGGAGTTATGGCCTGCAAATGTAAGGTAAGAGAATACATGAAATCATGAAATAAGATGTGATTTACATAAGCATGCTTCTTACCCAAAGTCTACAATGTTGTGTTGGCTTCCCTCTTAGAAAGAGATGACATTGATGCACAAAGTTGAGGGAACACTCCACTCTTCTGCTCATCATGGGAACTCCTTCGTGGAATTCCTTCAAGTAAGGAGACATCAAGGCATAGATCATGGAAGGATGTATGCACTGATGTGTTCTTTCTTTGCTTGAATAGATCATTTTGCCTTCTTTTTTCATTATTATTCTGAAATAAAGAGGGACAAATGTTTCTTATCATGTGAAGCTCGCCCTCCTTTTTGCTTTCTGTAATATTCAAGGTCTCATCCTTTAATAGTGATGACACATGCTGCCCATCGATGGTGCCATTATCTTCATATAATGAGACCTCCTTAATGAGAGATGACTGAATACATGAGTGGAGAAGACCCTCCATGCTTCCATTATGCAATCCAATCACCTTCCTAGGTGTTTCAACCTTCTGCAATGGATAGGAATGAGGCTAGCCCTCTTCCCCATATCCTCTTTGTGTCCTCATGGTTCTATACCTTCTGAATTTCAAGGGATTTTCAAATGAAATCCATTTGAGATCTTCAAGAAAATACCTCTCATATATTTCCTTCCAAAACCATTGAGGTTCTGGATCTTCTGCAGGTAGAAGTTTCTCTTCGAGCTGGGGAGTGCTCATTGAGAAAGAGGCATCTAGAAAGGAGAAAAGGTTTCTCAATTCAAGATGTCTACCATTCATAATTTCTTCCTCCATTGCTTCATGAATGAAGCTGCAATTTGAATGCCCCCATGAGGAATGGTGCCTCCTTTCTTCCTTACTTCTCTTGCATAGTGCAATACAGCTTTGTTGCTCTAAATCAACAGCATACAAAAATGTAGATCTCTTCATACAATGTGTTGAAATGACAAAAGATGGATTTTTAATCATACCTTGGTGGGATGTAGAAGCAAGAGCTTCTTCTACAACTGTGTAGTCTTCCTCCATTACTGAACATGAAGGCTTCTCCTCCAAGGTTGTGCCAGCACTAGTACAAGTCTCCACCCTTTCAATCTTCTTGAGATCTTCTTCACTACCCTTCATGGTCTAGAAAAGGAGCAGGGATATCTCCTCTTCTGTCATTCTTCCAAGTGGTGGAGCCATACTCTTGTTTTTTCTATAAAATTCATCTTCTTTGTGAGGGTAGGAAGTGCATGGGTCTTCCTATCCTTCTTGAAACCTTCTGTAGGTCTCACTGCAACTTTCTTCTCCTTGAAACCCTCTAGGAGTTTCATCATCTTCTTCTTTCCTCTTTTTCTGTCTACCCTCTTTGAAAAGGCTATTCATGGATCTGGAATATGATGAGGTAAAACTCATCTTCTTTATATTTCTATTCTTCTTGGGCTTAGACTCACAGGCTGAGCCAAGAAAGTTTCTTTGATACCACTGTAATATTCCAAATCTGGAATTTCTACAACAATGAGAATAACCTAAGGTATTACAGAGTTGAAGATGCAGAAATATGCCTTATAACAGATTTCCAATGATATATCCTTCAATTAAATTATTATGCAGTAGCTTATAACTCACTTTGGACTCAAACATGTGGGGAAAAGAGGTGATTTTGGCCCTAAAATGAGTGTATTTAGGTATCTACATAAAAATAAGGTGGTATGACGGTTGGATCTGATAGCTTAGGTCATGAGGGACCTATTCTCCAAATTTTAGCTCAAAAAATAAGTCTAGCTAGGTTAAACAGTTCCTCCTTCCCCAAATAGGCTTAAAAACCCTGATTTCCCATGGCTTAGATTATGCAGAAATTTTCTGAAGCATGGATAGCATAATTTCTAAGAGTTTTAACTGAAATAATGCTGGAACATTAGTATGGAAACTTATAATATGATTCAAATGATTTAATTTAGGGAAAACAAAGATTTACATAAATAAAGGCCTCAAAATGAGGTGCTGCAACCATGCAATGAGACAGAAGAGCAGAACAACATAATTTACAGGGGACTGAAGAAGTGTTTCATTATATTTTGGATCAATAATAGATCTGAATACAAAATCATATATCAGATTGGGATCTATATGCAAAAAGAGCTTTTTAGTACATTCCCCTTGGGGATCTCAACAAAAGATGAGTAACAATGATTAGATCTAAGATCTAAACCACGGATCTGCAGTAAAAATCAGAAATTTCTAAAGAACATGATACATAGTAGATCATATCTGAAATGGAACATAGATTGGTTGGCCAATCTATGGATCACAACAGTGAAGGGAAGGATCCCTTTCACTAGAGATCTATCCTCCAAACTGATGCAAAACCCACACTACAACTCTACCTGCGAAAAAGATGAATTTTCCTAAATGGAATACGTTAATGAAGTGGAGAACACTTTGGCCTGATGCCAAGATATGGATTTTAAGCAAAATCAGGAGACACACTCTTCTAGGAGGTTAAAAGACACACTCCATGAGAAGAGGCTCCCAAAACAAGCTAGATCTCTGCAGATATAGAATCCCACTTGCTACAGCTCACTGAAACAAGTAAATCCTGACTGGATTTACACTGCCTAAGAGAGATGGAGCTTGGCCTCAAAGCCTGATAGTGGACAAAGCAAAACAACCTCTTCCAAGAGCTGCTTAATGGAAGGAGATAGAGGATTCCTAAACAGGAAACCCTCTTGTGCTATGAAGTACAATTCTCAGGCTAAAAAACCTATAGAATTCGAATTATTCTAAGCAAACTAATTTCTGAATATATTCAACAACCCTTTTCCTTGAGCCTTCTCCTTCCTTTTATAAGATGAGGATGTGCAAAACCCTAAACCACTTACAAAACTTTAGCTCCTTTCACATGAAGCTCTTCCATCTAAAACTGCACTGAGTCTCTAGACGGTTCAATGAATCTAGACAGAACTGAGATTGGTCCTGTTGACCCAGTCAATTATCTCAATCCTGTTTCACACACAAGTGGATTTTATTACAAATGTCTCGATTTATCCCTTTTCACATTGGGCATGTATTTATTCTTTCATTTAAGGAGTTTTTCATGTCCTCCTTTACATTTTATTCATCAAATAATAGAAAAGAAACAAAATGAAATATTCCTATTAGCTTGGGCTAATTAGGAATATTACACTACAAGACATACGAGTTCAAGCAAAAGAGGACTTCCAAAGTGTGGGCTCAGAACAAGGCATTCATTCCCCTTTACATGAAGAAATAATAGACAGAAGACTTTTCAGCTGAACAATGAGAAATGTAATCTATGCTCACAAGTGAACAAGCGGACCAAATAAACTCAGACAGACACTTGAAACTTGAACACTCAATCAACCAAAAAGAAAAAGGCAATCAACTAGAGATGGCTCACCAAGAAAGGAGACTGACTCAATCAATAGGGTGATGTCCCGCGAGCATGCAACCAGGCAATCAATGCACAGTTCCAGAAATAAATAAGATGTAAGGATGCACATTCAAACAGGAAAAGCAACCAAAAAAAAAAACCAACAAGCCAGTCAAACCCACTTGAGTGAAGGGTAGAACATGTAAATCATATAGAGAAAAGGACCAGAAGGGAAAGACACACTAGTGAAGGACTTAAGGAAAAACCTTAATTTTTCACACACCCTGAAATTGGCACGACTTTTGTGGGTGAAAATAGCGCCAAATAGCGTGACTTGCTAATTCACAACTAGCGCCAATGGCCCATTGGCACGACTTGCTAATTGAAAACTAGTGCCAATAGGTGCTACTGTCAGAAAAATAAAAGCGCCAATGCCTGAAAAAGAAAAAATAAAGAATTTCTCCCAACCAAGACCAGACTCACCACTTCAAGAAAAAACTAAAATATTGTAATTGATGAAACACATAGGAACAAACAGGGAAATGGTCATTCAACTAAACTCTTCGAATGACGAAGACCTCAAAGAGTGACAAACTCAAAGGAAACTCCCCAGTGGAGTCGCCAATTTGTTGGGAAGTTAAATCCTCTCTGCAAACAGAGACGATCCCTCTAGCCCTAGAGTGGGTCTAGAAACAAAGGGGCAAGCTAAAGTGTAGGTTCCTAATTAGTGAATGAAAAGGACAGGGTAGATCGACCTACCTGGAGTCGAATGTTGTCGTCGCTATAGTGGTGGTGGCCTCTTGATCTCTGTCTTGAAGGGTCACAATCCTTCTACAACAATGCTCGAATACCTGAACAAATATCATAAAACAAGAGCAACATACAAAACAATGATTTCATTCATAATCAACTAACTTGTCAAGGAGGGTTAAGCATATTGCATCAAATAAAACACATTAACTCAAGATGGGAACCAGAAAATAGTCATGCATATTTATAAATAGAAGAAAGAGTTACAACTGAAGCCTTGACGTAACAACCTCTTTCAGTGGGGTTCAGTCGAAGCGCGTCTCGAAGGATCATCAGGGAATTCTTACGGGGTGAGGACACAAGCCTAAGCTCTCTCGACAAAGGTCTCTTATCTTCTATCTTCCTAACAAAAATTTTAGGAGTTCTCTTCAGCGTTTCAGCTATAATATGCTAGCTCATCAATGGTAGATGGATTTATTTATAGAGGGAGAGGAGGAGGTTGGCATCCCTACAATGGTGGAAGGGAGGCCTTATCCCTTGGGAGGTTTCCCCAAAAGGTGGAAACAAGAGGTCAAAGGAGGGAGGCCATGGTTATTCAATCGAACCATTCCAGATGACTCACCCATGAAGTTGTTAGGATAGAAAATCCACCTCTATATTTAAAAAACATTCCATTAACAGGTTGGCATGGGTAGCTTAGTGGGACAGAGCACCAATAGGCATGGGGCCCCATGTTAATATTCCTCATTGGCATGAGGGCATAACAGTCTACTATTGCTAAGGCAAAATCATGTGTTTCTGATGGTCTGCTCAGGGAATTTTCAATAGAAGGAATGTTGTCCTCATGGAAAGGGATGCAATGACAGTCTTTGCAAGTCATGACACTTTGTTTTAGTCATAGAAATGATCCTCCAATGTGCGGGACAGGGATTGCAGGGACAGTGACAAAATGTTGTGTAACACCTATGTTTGACAACAACTCAGACTGGTCTTGTCGGAAACACGTTTAATAGTGGTGTGAACTAGTGGAGATTTTGTAGACTCAGAGGGAGATTCCCTATGGAATTTTGAAGGTTTATGTTCTAATGATATGAAGCAAAGACACTATCAATACCAGTGTGATTCGTTTTGCAAGGTATGCTACAGTGGTGAATGCTAGACATTAGGATAGTGTCGTCGATGATGATGGTTACTTCTGTGCGGTGGAACCACCTTCCTTGCTAAGAGGGAGTGTTTATTTGTGTAGCTTGGGAGGTACTCCAACACCCTAGGGTATTACAATTTGGGAGAATTTGACCCACAAGGGCTTTTTGGGGAAGTGTCCCCAAGTAGTGGGTTTTGTATCCAAGGTTGCGGGCATGAAAACAAGTAAATAAATAATTCTCTAATCATAAAAATAAAGTAGGGCACCCTTGAAGGGCTAAGGGGCACCTAATGTTTTGATGATATGGTGAAAGAAAATAAAATATACCTATTTTCTTAATATATTTGGGATTTTTATATAAATTTAAAGTCAGTATTAGGCTTAAAGAGACACCTATTGAGGGTTAGCTTTTACCCTCATAGAATACTATAAGAAGAGAGACTGCTCTCATTTGCATCCAACCAAGAGAATTCATCCAAGAAAAAAAAAAAAAAACTAAGAAGGATGTCTACCTCAAATATAGTTAAGCTAGAGAAGGAGTAAATGTGACTCTATTCCAAGTCTTGGAGGAGGCCGAGTTATCTCTATGAAGAAACTGGATTCATCTAAAGAGGAAGACCCTTGTTCTTGTGTGGCTATGTGCCATGTGTGTATGAATTCATCTCTGTGATATAGGCTGATTTAATCCTACATTAACAAGGAATGATGAGGTCCTTATATGGCTATAACAGAGGTCCAAAAGGTATATCACAAGCTTGGGTTAAGGGTCGAGTTACTTTAGGTTGTACGCTGGAGTTTGAATGCTCGAAAGGAGTAAATAGTTGGAGGCTATGGTGAATGATCAGTTCAATAAATGACAAACTTAGAGGTATAGAAAAATGTTGAAGAACTTAGTGAAGTATTTTCCCTAGACTTTTCATCACATGTATGTATTGATGTCTTTTATAGAGATGGTTTATAGGAGTTGGCAAGGTCTTTTCATGGTTTATCGACAATATTTTGATGTCCTAGTTTAGGGATTATTTGGTACATGGATAATCAACCTAATTTAGCCCTATAGATTTCCCTAAAAACTTGGTGAAGGTCACTATGCATGCTATTTATGTGTACAAGTAGAGAGGGATGAGACCGTATAAGAGTTTTATTATCCATGTTTTGAGGGATGTTGTGAATTAGATTGAGCATACATGTTTTTGGGAGATCAAATCCAAATGAAGAGGAAGAAACATTATGAAGGTGTGGATAAAAGGGTGTGCAAGTGTGGAAATAGGTAGGGTGAATTGGTTATGGTTGTACGGCTATCATGAAGTGTTGAAGGTGATGTAAAGAGGTATTTTCGTAGGAATTTGAACAACATTAAAAGTGTGGCATATTTTGGTGTATGAAAGTGGGCATATCATTGATAAGCAGGAAATTGATGAAGAACTAAGTGCATTGTATGAAGAAGTTCATTCAGTGTTATGTGGGAATTTTACAAGAAGCCCTAAGTTCTGTCATCCTATGAGAAATGAGGAGATGGTTAGTGGGAAGATTCTTGTAGCTCTAGTTCAGTTATTTGATGGTGCAAATCACTGTTACGAGGGAGGATCTGGAAGTACCAAAGAGAAGTGATGTTGGAGGAGCCATATTAGTGCTAGAGGGAAGCTTTGATGAAGACCCTAAGAGCTAACGATCTTGGATGCGTAAGAGAGTATCTAGATCATAGTTTAATGAGTCTATTTTCAGTTACTTTTGGATAAATCAGGAGGATTGATAGTGGAATATTGAACAACTAGAGATGAAATATGAAAGCCTTCTGAAGTTTCATAAGTTGTAGTGATTAACTGAAGAGGTGGAAAAGGAATTTCAAGATGTGTTCAAGGTATGTGGACTGAAAAGGAAATGGAGCTCTATATCAATAAGTAGGTCAAGTCTACTTTTTTTAGGGAAATATTGGTAATCGTAGTTATTTACACCAAGCCCTAGTATTCCTTGTATTAGGGTTGTATGTAAGGTCCATGAGCCCTCGTACATGAGCCATACATTTGTTGTATCCATATTTGTAATATAACAAGTTTTTGGTTAAAATTTGTCATGTGCCTGAGATTGATTCACTGCTATATGTTTCGGTTGTGTAAAGTGATTATGTTGTGGAATTTGAGTGTGTTTGTGATCATGAACTTAAACTCAAACCCGATTCTTAAGTGTTGTGGAAAAATCAAGAACTTCCAATCCCAACTTGTTAACCATCTCTGCTGTAATGATATTTCCTCTGATCCTAAGTCAAACATAACATTTATATTTATATTCTTGACCTGTATCTTTATATGGAAGGGTCTAGTCTTTTCATTATCTTCCTATTGCTAAAGGCTACACAGATTCACCTCCTTATACACTAATGTACAAGTTATATTATCATCTACATCTGAGGTTATTTCCACTTGATTGCTCGAATCTATGGCGATCATATTTTTCTCTTTAGCATCTTTCTTTTTATTCTTTTGGTTGAGCTCTAGATGTGACTTGTAACACTTCTCCTTTATATGATTGCCAATGTCATAGTTTTGTGGTAGTTTCTGAGATACTTGCAATGGTGTGTTATGGCTACTATCTTCTTGTACTTCCCCCCTTTACACTTCCTCTTCCCCTCCTTGGAAGATTCCTGGTTCTCTTTATACTTTGACCCACTTGATTTCCTTTTCTTTTAGCCTATATTCTATAGGTAATGTGCCTATACACATGCCTTATCCACCAATATGGGTTTGAAAAACATCACATGATTCTGTAGATGGATGTGTACATCCTCGAGATACTTGAGGAGTATGCCTAGGTTATTTGGGGAGATACCCAACACTATGGTCATATTTTGAATTTTTGTGGTGTTTTTCTATACACTCTGACCCCATCTCTGCTTAAAGTAATGCCATTAGATCTACTGATCCTTTAAAAACACCATAAGGTGAAATTGTGACTTTATGAGGGTTTTGAAATCCTCCCACTTATTCACTAGAGGATCTGTCTCCAACCTCAAGGTCTTTGTGTGACTTTCCTACCAGGTCATGGACATGCCCTCTAATTTAAACCAAGAAAATGAAGTCTTTTTTTATTCCTATTTACATTGAACGGTAAAATAATATTCTAATTACTATTACTTGTGATTTAAAATGAAAGCATAAATATCACCTTGATATGGCTTAATGTCAACCTTTTATTTTATTTTGAACAAGGATTGTGAATGGTTTATCACACTCAAACTAGATTGATCCTTTTTGGGTTCTTTCTTATATTCCCTATTTGTTTCTTCTCGATTTGTCAATTTCCTCTCTAATATGATCTATGCATTAGAGCCTCTATCTTCTTGAATAGCTTAAACTTATTCTTCATGCATGTTATGAGGAGGATCACATTATGGTTTATATCTGTGACTTGTACTTCAAGTTTCACAAACATCTCATCTATGAGATCTTCAGGGTTATTGACAAATTTTTTGACCATGACTGGGATTTTATGAATTTTGGATTAACCAATATAGATCCCCTAGAACATATCATAACATATGCAAATAAACCTACTATGATACCAATATGATTTGTAAAATACAATGGATATTACATTGGATAGTCTGTCACAAAAAATCTAAGAAAATTATGCTGAAAATATGAAATATACGTTATGAGGGTTAATTTCTCCTTAGATTTCTAGATTTGCTAACTGTTGAGTTGTGTTTTAAAATATAAAATATGAATAAAATACAGAATGGTGAAATTAATATCACAAACCACAAAATAATGCAAGGTATAACCTAAGAAACCCTTTTGGGAGAATATCCAACTAGAAGGTGAGGTTGCTCTACTCTCTTTCTTTGAATGGAAATGGATTCCTATACAAAGAAGTGAGTCCTATAGCTTGTGGGTTTTTACAGTTCACAAACCTTATATGTTCACTCTCTCCCTATCCACTCTTAGCATTTTTCTCATTTATGGAAAAAAATGCACTCGAATAGAATGAAACCCATTTTCCTCCTAGTGGTTTGGTTATAACATAGCCAAATAACCTACTACTAGTTAAATTTGACTTCTTCATTTATTAACTAGAGTGACAATATGGAATGGTCTAGATTATTCTACATCATGATCATGTTTCTAGGACCTTTTTTTATGAATAATGATGGTTGACACGACATCCTCTTGAATTATGGTGGTCAAAAGAGGAATGCCAACTTCCAAGTGGCATAAATTTTGTATAGAGACCTTGATTAAGGCAATTCTAGTGCCATTAGAAAGGAGTATGTGTGTATAGAACTAAAAGACATGACACTTAGCTGATAAAGTTTAAACCCCCCAAAAACATCGTTTGATGCCTCAAATTGCTTCCAAAAGGTTTCAAACCCCAATCTTCCAAATTGGGACCAACTAGTAAAAATGGTCCTTTGAGCCGATTCCTCCAATTTTTCTACTTTGGAAGCATCAAGATGGATGTAAAATATAATGATCCAGTTTGAACCATTTCAGGTGTGATTTCATGGCTAACCAAGAAGCGTCCCATTGTTAAAATATTATTAATTGAAGTAGAGTATGTGATATCAACAATAACAACTTATTATTATTATCTAATTTTAAGGTCACGGCAAAGAGAGACACCAAATTGGTGTATGAGACCCCCTTGTTTGTGGGACAAGGGACTCACCTTCGTGCAACAATTTGAATGTTAAGTCTACGAAGGCATACATACTCTTAACCCCTCTAGTTTTGAACCTGTGACCTCTTAAGGGGAAATGCATGCTCTTAACCATTAGGCCCACATGATAAGTAGTTTGGTTACTTAAAGTATTTGGTGATATACAACAAAAACAAGAGGGACCAACTCAAGAATATTTTGGAAAAAACTTAGCATTAGCTCTATCAAAGAACCATGCCTTTCATAAAAAAAAGAAAACATATTGATATGAGATATCAATTCAATATGAGGAGTTCGTAAACCATGGAAAAATCTACTTCGAATTTTGTAAATAAAAAAATCATTGGTGAAATCTACTTGGAATCGCTTAACATATTCACAAAGCCATTGGCAAGAAATGTCTTTGAGTTTCATCAATAATAATTTAATCTTTTAAATCAAAAGATCAATTGTCTAACATATTCACAAAGCCATTGACAAGCAATGTCTTTAAGTTTCTTAGATAGCAATTTAAATGTTATTAGCCTAGTTGAGATGTAGACCAACAAACAATTATAATCATAAATAATAAAAAAAGTCTTAAATATCATTACTAGCGCACATGAATTTTAAATTTTAGAAATAAAAGAAAGTCTTAAATATCATTACTAGCATACATAAATTTTAAATTTTAGAAATATTTTGATATACATGTAAGAACAATTATCTACTATAGCTATTATTAACCTACTAAGATTCTTTTAGAGAATCTGTACATAAAACCTTTTGTCTATTTATACTTCTATTCTCAAACAATCCAAATTAGTTCTATGTGGCTCCAGTTTTTTTACAATCTATGATAATATGCTTCTCGGTCTTTCTATGTATCTCTCAAACACCAAAGAGTTTGTTATTATTTTAAAAACTATTAACAGTTTTTTATTATTTTAAAAACTATTAACATATGGGATATGATAGTTAGATTTTCATAAATTTCTTATTATTTATTTTCATAGCATTTAATTCTCATTTTTCCACTAGTTTAAAATTCAATTTTTTTATTAATTTTTTTTCTTTCTAATTTTACATATTATTGATTGCACGAGGACAAGGGAGATATGCAATTCTTCCATATTTAATAAAAATATTTTAATATTTACTTTATCTAAAATATTTAGGTAAAACAATAAATTTCTTCTTTATGAATACATGTTTTTCTTTCTTTTTATATATAATTTTTAGAAAAAAATGTTGATAACTTGAGAAAGATTTACATTTAAAAAAATATAAATTCAAATTAATTATGTTAATAGGTATATTTATTTTTAATTTTGAGTTTCTAAAATTTAATTTAACTATAAATAATTATTAGATAGATGATGGAATTTAATTTCCATTGAATATTCTAAATTTTTTTAGGCAAAGTAAAAGTCAAGATTTACCTCCAAAGTAGCTATATTTTGGTATTGAAGGGCTTCAAAAATGCATTATATTATATATCATTTTATGAGATATAAGTGCATTAAGAAAGTTATTCAACTATGACCATTTCCATGAAAGGTAGTCATAACTAACTAATTTCAAATGATTTTTGAATGGTCCACTTAGCACTCATTGCATTGAATGAATTTCATAACACAGTTCAATCCCATAAAATGATATCTAGTTATATTTTTTCCCTTTTATTTAAGTTTGTTAATTAAAAAAATGTTATATGAACAAATGTTATATGAAATGAGTTATAATTTTTTTGGGCATGTGGTATTGTGAAGCCATGGTGTTATAACAAATACTATCTACATATTAAGAATATGGGGTGAGTCTACACGGTTAAAAATATTATTACATGTTTTCTTAAATGTATATATATTTAAATTAGATATCAATCCTTTTTATTAATAATAATAATTATTATTATTTTAAATAAAAATATAATTTAATGAATTTTTATATTTTATTTTTAGCACCTTATTTGTGAAAAAATAAGTGTTTTGATGCTTATTATGGATTTATGTGTATAGGAATTTACTAACCATTTAAGTTATGTGGTTTTTCTAGCAATACTTTATAATTTTTTTTAATTACAAAATAAATGTGTGATATTTTTTCAAAAAAAAAAAAAGAGTGCCTGTACTATTAAAAATCTGCTATGTTTTTTAAATACAATGTAGTTCGTTTTATTTGGTGACTTATAACCATTTAAAAAAAAAAACATTATGATTATTTAATAATAATATAAAGTTGAAAAATAGTTTTTGAGGGTAATTTAATTGAATGAAGTGTTGTTGAAGCACGAAGTTCATTATAATATGAGGGAGATGTGTAATTCCATTAGTGCTCAACATGGAGTTGACATGTGTTGATTTTAAAATAAAAATGAAATATCTTTTACATTAAAAAATTATGTTGCCTATAAGAAAAATAAAAAAACAAATATACATATTTGATCAGTTTAAAGTATTATAAATGTATTCCCACTCTAACCATGCTTGCCTTATTGGTTGTAGATTTTATAACAAGATACAACGAAGATATGGTAAAAATATTTCCATTTCTATATGAAATAAGATAATTTTATATAAACTTTCAAAATTCTTCTAATGTAATTAAAACAAATAAAATTGAAATTATTTATATTTTCATGTTTCAATTGGATATATAAATAAATTATTTTAATATCCATGCTAGCTAATTTGTTTTATTATACAATTTAAAAAAAAACATAAATATATATGTATATATATGAACTCTAATAAAATATTTCACTGTGAAAAGATAATAAGTAATTGAAAACAAAAAAATTAATTTTTTCCTTATAACAATAAAAAGAGAGATGGGTATCCCCGTTCCAGGTGTAATGTGGAAGATCAACCCTCCCATCAGAATTTATGACATGTATATTGAGGATGAGGCCCACTACCCTTCGCATGAGTGGCAAGGGTGGCAGATGGTACCTATGCATGCAAGCCTAGGTGAGGTGGTAGAAATATGGCTTGCACAGGAGAATTAAAACCAAGAGGAGACAAGTGTGGGGGTCTCATTGTGAAGGCAAGTTTGGATGCGGGCGAGACTGCAAGAAAGGAGACCTCCATCGCGCGCCCTCCTTTGCAATTTTCAGGGATGTATGCCACTCTACCCTCTCTATGCATGCCATGGTTATATGTTTGAAGGTTTGTTGGGAGGTAGAGGAGGGCAGAATTATGCCATTGCAGTTTGGGGGAAGGATTGATTCACGATGGGTCTCCTCCTCTGGGTTCTGTTAGGTCTCGTGGGTGAGATTTTCATGTTGTAGTATTGGGGTCAGCTAGGTAAGGGATACTTCCAGGCTAGACCTGGGAGGTGTATGGAAACCATGTTTATGAATAGGACCAGAGCTCAGTCCAGGGAGATTAATGATAGAACAATTCAATTTCAATCTAGGTTTTGGGGACTGCGCGTAGGGAGATGGGGTGAGTTAGCTCTCCGAATTCTCGTGTTGAAGCCATCGACACCCCATTTGTTATCCCAGAGGCCAAGAAAGATAGGGAAGATGGGATAGGGAGTAAGCGTTGGGGGGCTAGTGTAGGAGTTTGTGGGTGGGTGAGAAAGAGAAGGGCCTAAGAACGAGGGGTCTACGTAAGGTAGAATCGGGTATGAGTCATATGATGGAAGAAATGGGTCAATTCTGGTATGTTAACACTTATGTTTGGTTCACTGTTTGTTTAAAATATAAGGAATTACACCTTTGCATGATTTGATGGACATGTTTCCTGACGCAAAACAATGGGATGGTTCATGGGTCAGCACTCTCCAGGAGTCCCTCTGCTCATGGACATTCCAAGAGCCTTGCTGGTCATGACCATGGCATAAGGGACCAGGGGAAGGTAATCTAAGGCCAACCCATCTCCCCTCAGAGCAAGCCAAGAGGGCGCAGGTCGTCCATTGACGAAATTCAAGAGGCAACAATGACGCACCATGAAAATATTTCAGAGGAGATTCAAAAGCTTATAGAAAAGTGGGAGTCAGAGATAAACAAGTAGAGACAGAGATGGGAACCGAGGAGTGAAAAGATCTAATTCTGGACCTAGGCCAAACCAGAGGCAAGTTCACACAATTCAGACAGACCCTATTCCTTTACTGGTCTATGAAAAATATTCTCGACAAAGCTCTAGAACAGATCTCAATGAGCTTGGTGGCTCTAGCCTAGGACTTTTACAGGATGAAATTTGATAAGTTAAAGTTTCAGTTAATAAAGCATGATGGTCATCTGGACCGTATTGAACATCACATCCCTTTCATAGCCAAGCCATTCGAGCAAGCTGACACTTCTACTCAGGACCGACACCTCTAGATTCAACCTCGATCCCAGATGAGGCTGAGTAATCTTCGACTTGTTAATTCTATTTTTTGATTGCTAGATACATGTGTATAGCTTTTAAATTTCAAATGTTTTGTAGATGTGACATGCAAGTCGGTAAAGACGGTGTCAGTGTGAATATTTAGGCCATGTTTTCTTGGTTTAACATACTTAAGACTCTATCTTTTTGGATAGCATACCACGCCATCAGGTGGCCAACAGACCTAGTTTCCCGTTATGGGCGCGTTTAGGCCACCAAACTGATATATATGGATGTATGTTGACTAGAAAATGAATGAAAATATAGTACTATGAAACTTACAAAATAAAAGAAAGGAGAGATGGATAATGAATTCAATTATTTATATAAAATTAACATGTGACATTTAAAAAATATTAATAGTAACTAAAAAATTCAATATATAAAATTAAGTAATATTGATATCTATATAAAAATATATTAATAGAATACAAAAATTTAATATGGACAATGTAATCCATAAATAAAATATCTCAAAACTCATTTTAACTAAATAATAATAATAAGATGTCAATATATTATATAAAATAATTGAAAGTTAAATTCTTATCATTATTTTATATTTTGATCCATTTCTTAATGGTTAATTTTGAATGAAACTGATATTTGTTGGAATTGCATTTTTAAAGGGTTGAATATATATATGCATCTAAAAAATGAAGAGAGAGAGTCTTTTCGAGGTGCAATTTTTTGAAGTTTTTCATTATAAAATAAAAAGGGTTTGTACCTCAAGAGATTTGATCTTTGTAGACTCTCGTTAGATTTATGGTTAAGATGGTGTGAGAATAATCTATAATAATGTAGAAATAGGAGTGGTTATGGCTTTTTGAACGAGAGTTTTATAATTAGAGTTTAGTTCCACCAGTTTAGGATTGTTGCCTCAAACTTAGGTAGATTAGGTGAGTGCCTATGCTATAAATATGTAGTGTTGTCGTTGAGCTAATAACAAGTTGTGTGAGCTCTGTCTCACGTTGTGTGCGTGCATTTTCTTTGTTTAATTTGGTATCAGAGCTTTAAGTTGAAGCTATGCTATGTGAGTAAATTTGTTGTCATACCTGCGTGAGTAGAGCTGTGATTTTGGAAGAATCGTCCCGACCTAAAGAGATTGAAATCGATCTATGTGTGCATTGTTTGGAGGCTTGTTACTGGCAGGAATTATACTTTTCCTCTTAGGCTGGTGTGGTTGGACTGTAGCTAAGGTGAATCAGCCTGACAATGTGCCTCTGTCCAACGGTCGACGTCAGGGTGGCTAGATTCAGGAGAGTGGGAAGCGTTCGATTGGGCATCGTTCAAAGCAGGTCTCACTTTTTCTGCAGTTTTTTCTTAGTCTATACTTGAAAAACCCTCGCACACTCCACTCGTCTTCTTCCATTCTTGATCTCTCTAGCTCTCTCTAGACACAACTGTCTCAACGTCTAAGAATTCCATAATAGACCACAAAACAAATTGTTCTAAATCCCATACTGCCACTTTCCCGCTGCATGGAGCGTGAACAGCAGGAGTGCTGCCGCCGACGCCAAGAGGTCTGAGCTGCTCTTTCGTGTGAATTCTGCGATTTTAACATCTGTCCCGTTTCATTTTAAACACCGGGGTTTGTTAAAGTTCTGTTGCTGTGATTTTCTGGATGATTTTAGTAGCCGAGCTTCTTTTTTCAGTAATTTTAGTGCCTGTATCATGTGCAGAGTGGTTTAATTTTAAGAAAAATATGGGTAATCCTCTCGCCAATTCATATTTAAATGAATCCACCAAACTTGATGGCACAAACTATGTCAATTGGAAGTTTAATATGGTCACCGTTATCGAGGCATACAACCTCTAGACGATTGTCAATGGTGACGAGCCCAAGCTTGTTGCTGCCGCCGCGATTCCAGATTGGGATAAGCGAGAAATGAGACCGAAAGTGTTGTTGCGCATGTCTATAAAGGACAACATCATTCCTCACATTCGAGACTGTAAATATTCAAAGCACACATGGGAAAGTCTAAAAGGTTTGTACGAAACTACTAATGCAAAACACATTTTATTTTTAAAAACGAAGCTACTATCTATCAAAATGGAAGCCAATGAAAGCATCAACAACTTTGTTTCTAGAATTAAAGACTTAAGCGATAAGCTTGGTGACATTGGTGAAAAAGTGTCTAGTAGCGATTTAGTAACAGTTGCTTTGAAGGGTTTAGTCCAAGACTATAAAGTCTTTATTTCAACACTCTCAGCTAGACAAACACCTCCTACATTTGATGAACTGGCTGGAATTCTTCTTCAAGAAGAAGAGAGAATGAAAATTTTTGAACTGGATTAAAATGATTCTGATTTAGCATTGATTGTAAGAGGAAAAATATCATTCCAAGGGAGACCATGGGACAGGAATAGAGGCTGTTTTCAAGCAAAGTAGAAAGGTATGACACATCCTGATTCTTATGTTAAGAGAAATATTGAATGTGATTATTGTGGAAAACCTGGACATCTAGCTAAAGATTGCTATAGAAGAAAGAATCATTAATCAAATCAGAGACATAGAAGGCATAATGGAAATTTCATGAACAGAGACACTTCAGTTATTGATGGATTTAAAAATCTTAAATTGTTTCTTTCTAATACTGCATTGTATGTTGAAACTGATGACGAGATTTCTTGGTTCATAGATTCTGGTGCATCAGCTCATATGACTTGTAATAAAGAATGGTATGATAAATATTATGAGAAAACTGATGGCACACACATTTACCTAGGAGATAACAGGTCACATAAAGTCCAAGGCTATGGCGTAATAAGTGTGTACTTACCTAATGGAAAAATGAGACAGATTCATGATCTGATGTATGTTCCTGGTATTAAAAAGAATTTGATATCTGTTTCAACTATCACTGATAATAATTTAAAAGTGGAATTTGGTAAATTGGGATGTATTGTGAAAGATGTTCAGGATCGCTACAGGGTTGTTTCCATAGGTAGTAGGGTTGGTGGATTATATAAATTGGATGTGACGATGAAGCATCATGTTGCATTGACATCCACAGCAATGTCAACAGCAGATTTATGGCATCACAGGTACGGGCACCTAAATTACAATGATTTATTGTTGTTGCAAAGAAAAACAATGGTTGAAGGTCTTCCTGTTATTAAGTGTGAACATTTACCATGTGAAGCTTGTGCACTTGGTAAGAAGCATAGAGAGGAGTTTCCCATTCATACAGATAAAATACAATCTGATATACTCGAATTAATTCACACTGATGTATGTGGACCTATGCAAACTACATTGCTTGGTGGTGCTTCCTACTTTCTTATTTTTGTTGATGATATATCTAGATATACATGGGTCTACTTCATACGAAGAAAAAGTGATGTCTTTGAGTCTTTTAAAGAATTCAGAACTTTGATTGAAAAGAAAACAGGGAAATACATTAAAATTCTCATATCAGATCAGGGTGGTGAATATAAATTAGGAGGGTTTAACAGGTTTGTAAATTTCATGGGATCCAACAATAGTTCACAGTACCCCATACTCCTCAGCAAAATGGTGTTGCTGAGAGATGGAATAGAACAATGGTGGAGTGTGCTTGCAGTATGCTTCAAGGTAAAAACATTTTTAATGGTTTCTGGATAGAAGCCATTAATACTGCTGTTTATTTGAAGAATCGAAGTCCCACTAAGAAATTAGCTTTTCAAACTCCTTTCGAGATTCTTTATGGTAATAAACTTGATATCAGTCATTTAAGAGTATTTGGATGTACTTCCTTTGCACATATTCCTAAGGATAACAGAATAAAGCTTGATGCAAAGTCAATCAAGTGTGTTTTTATTGGGTATTGTATAGATAAGAAAGCATATAAACTGTTTGATCCTAGTTCACATAAACTGTTTGCAAGTAGAGATGTAGTGTTTCATGAGAATGATGATAAAAGTGATACAATGAATGATGCGTGGCATATATCTAATGATAATCATGTCAAAATTGATACTTTGGTGAACAGGTATAGGCACAGGTTCAAGATCAGAATGAAAGCAGCATGAGAACATCTAGCAGCAGTGATTCATCATGAGAAGAAGATTCACCTCAAAGCAGGAGAATCATGGATGGAACTCCAACAGGTATTGTAGAACCAAGAAGGTCAACTCGACAAACCCATCTTCCTGCAAGGTGTAGAGATTATGCCTTGATGTCTAATATCAGGAATGTTGTATAACCAGTTGATTATGAACAAGCTAAAGAGCATGAACAATGGAGAAATGCTATGAATGATGAATATGACTCTCGTATGAAAAATCAAACATGGGAATTAGTTGAGCTCCTTGAAAACAAAGTTCCAATTAGAAGAAAATGGTTGTATAAATCTA
This sequence comes from Pinus albicaulis, assembly GCA_034641835.2. Taxonomy (NCBI): domain Eukaryota; kingdom Viridiplantae; phylum Streptophyta; class Pinopsida; order Pinales; family Pinaceae; genus Pinus; species Pinus albicaulis. The sequence goes on from CM076584.1 coordinate 1,116,757,672, forward strand.
AATTTAAAGTAGATGGTAGCATTGATAAATTTAAGGCGAGATTAGTTGTAAAAGGATATGCTCAACAGGAGAGGTGACGATGAAGTTAATTGAATAAATTAAAATTTAGTTGTCTCAGGAATTTGAAATGAAAGATCTAGTTGAATTTCATTACTGTTTAGGAATTGAGGTATGGAGAGAGCCTGGTAAAACATTAATCACTCAAAGTAAATACACAAAGGAGATTCTTAAAAAGTTCAATATGAGTGATTGCAAAGCTATGTCAACTCCCTTAGAACAAAATGCAAAGTTGTACAAAGAAGATGGAACTAAAGAGGCAATTGGAACTTTATATCGTCAGTTGGTGGGAAGTGTGAACTATCTCACCACTACCAGACCAGACATTGAATACTCAGTCAGTATCCTTAGTCAGTTTATGGCTAAGCCTTCAGGAAATCACTGGAACGTTGCAAAGAAAGTTCTTTGATACTTAAAAGGAACAATCAATTTAGGTATTATGTATACTAATGAATTTGATGTTGCACTGACAGGTTTTTCTGATTTAGATTGGGCAGGAAATCCTGATGACAGACGATCTACCTCTGGCTATGCATTTCATATAGGATTAGGGCTTGTATCATGGAGTAGTAAGAAACAACCAATTGTTTCTTTATCATCAACAGAATATGAGTACAAAGCTTTGACCAATGCCACCTGTGAAGCTGTTTGGTTGCAGAGAATTCTTGCAGATCTCGAAGAGGAGCAAAGTGGTTCAACATGCATAAATTGCGATAATCAAAGTGCTATCAAATTAGCACACAATCCAATATATCATGCCAGATCAAAAAACGTTGAGCCGCAATACCATTTTGTACGAGAGAAGATTGAAGCAAATGAAATTGATTTAGTATTTTGTAATACCAAGGACAATATGGCTGATATCTTTACTAAGCCTCTTGGTAAACTCAAGTTTGAAGTTTTTAGAAGTAAATTAGGTGTTGTAGAAAATCCATTTCTCCATTAAGGGAGGATGTGAGAATAATCTAGAATAATGTAGAAATAGGAGTGGTTATGGTTTGTTGAGCGAGAGTTTTATAATTAGAGTTTACTTCCACTAGTTCAGGATTGTTGCCTTAAACTTAGATAGATTAGGTGAATGCTTATGCTATAAATATGTAATGTTATCGTTGAACTAATAACAAATTGTGTGAGCTCTCTCTCACATTGTGTGTGTTGCATTTGCTTTGTTTAATTGATAAATATACATTAGTGTATTAAGAAATCTTAAATTCAAATCTTTATAAATTTATGATTAAAATATATCTATAATAATATTAAGCGCAGACCTTTATTTAAACTTTAATCACATAAAAATGATAAGAGTGAAAATCAATCCTATGTAAAATGTGTCAAATAAATACCAGACCTACCCAATTACCATTAGAAAAAGAAAAGAAAAAAAGAAAAGTATTATAATTGTTCGTGAGTATATGTGCTTTGGCTACGCTATCCATCTCCATACAGAAGAACTTTGGATTTATCCTGACTATAGTTATGATTATAAAATGTATTTTCTCTGGTTGCAATGTGGTCCAATGTTCTGAAACTGAGCGAGTGAGAAATTGCCACACTGTGCTTGTCAGTATTCTGATCAGAATTTCAGAGTCCAACACATTGCCGAAATATTCCATTTTAAACTTTTGACCAGCAGTTAGAAACGCAACATTCAGAATCTCAACCTTATCTGTTGGTCAATGGCGGTCAAAAAAATAGCTTGTGAACAGTATCTAGACTGGACTCTTCATAGGTTGCCAAGGAACTTCACTATTTTTATCAAAATATGAGAGTGCATGTTTTAATGTTTTTAAAAAGTATTCTGAGCTTTATAACTGAAACCCAGTCTGGCCCGGACATCGTGCAGTGCTGTAATTAAAGGCAGTGTGGTCAACAATGGCTGTAAAGCCGGAACGTTTTACAGAGATTCCATACAAAATGATTAAAGTGGAAAAAAATAGGTAAAAGTGAAATTTGGTAGGTAAAATTCCAGTTAAGTTAAGGGATAGTGTGGCCTAGCATAGGTCACTGTGTGATTTTGGTAACTTAAATTTTCTTCCACTTAGATTTTTCAAGTCAAAAGTTAATCAGGTTATTATTTTTGAAAAACATTAAAAAAATAGAAAAAATTAAATAAAAGTGAAATTTTATAAGTAAAAATCTAATATAGTGTGACCTACTTTACTGTATAATTTTGATAACTTAAATACTCCTATCCGAAAGACAGGACCAATCTGACAAACAAAAAAAAGTTGTGATTTCATTTCGGTGGTACCTTTTTTTGTTTAGATTTTGATGGACGCAAAGGGTAGATGCGTTTATTATTTGTGGTGGGGAGTTAACGGATCGATGATCAGTACAAGGAATTGCGCAATTATTTGGAAATAGGTGCCTGGCAAACACTACGTCGAGCGTCTCTCTCAGTTGAACGTGAGCAGAGCGAACCTTTCTGGTTGGGTCTCCACTTTTTTTTGTAACATCAACTCAATAACTTTTCTTGTAACATGGATTCAATAGCATATCTTTCGTGACATGACTTCTCTCACGTGTTGTTAATTTTTATTTTTATATTGTTTAGGATCACTACAAGTTGAAATATTCATGGAGAGAGCCATCGTCATATTTGTACGTTATTGAGTTTAAAAATCGAAAATAATACAATTTATTATTATTTAGAAAATAAGAAAAACTTTGTTTAAAAATTAAACACGGTTAATTTCATCCTTTTTATTTTATAGGTTAAAGATTACATCATTTGTTTATTAAATATTTCTATTATAAAAAAAATACATCAAACACTGAAGATTTTTTGGAATCACTGGTACTATTTACTAGCATGAGTGTTTTTGACCAACTAAGTAAAATAACATGGATTTTTACATCATGTCAGTCCTTAGCAAAAAAGCAAAAACTAGTGAAGTCTAACCAACATCTATCCAAAATACTAAGTTGCCTTGAAATTTGAAATGAAAACATATAGATTGACCACGAGACCACTATAACCTCCTATCATCGCAACCGCTAGAAACCATCAATTGAGAAATAAAGAGAACCTGGTGTTGTCGTGTTGCTAGGTCTGAGATAATAACATGAGAGAGGGGTGAGGAGTTCCCCTGAAGAGAGGCAACAAGACTCTATGTTGAGTGGAGGCTCATTGATGATGACAAGACTTTCATGATCTCCTTCGATTCAATGTTGGAGTCTGAGACAACATATTTTTCCACCCTTAAGCCGGGTGACTTCCAATGTCATCTAGGTTGTAGTGAATATACCTAAGGATTCACTTGATGTGACCCTCCTACCTTGCGAACAATTTATAATTTTTGATGCGCTTGGCTCTTAGGACTACACACGTGAGAGTTTCCATTTGTTGGTGCACTATGATAGAACATAGGAAGTGGATTTTTCACTTCCGAAATTTTCCCAAATCTGGAACCCACTTCAGAGAAATGTCTCCAACTTTTGAATCTGAGAAGTAAGCCCATTCCCCAAATCCTTTGATTCAAGAAGGAGGATTTCCATCCTTATCCTGAGAGGAACCATATCAAAGAAATTAGCCACCGATTCCCAAAAAAAAAACTGACAACAATGGAAGGAGGAACTAGATGCACCACCTCAGCGACTTAGAATTCTCTACCTAAGAGCCATAAAGACCAAGGAAAATAGGTTTGGTTGACAACAGGAATAGGTGTGGAGTGATTGTAAGGTAAAATGAGAGAGAATATGAGATACTATAGGCGTTGAATGAATCCAAAGACTTGCATGACAATTGTTGACCAATAGAGAACCCCAACAAGAATAATTATCCACCCACCCGACGAAAGACGTTGTGTTTACAACACAAATGGGATAGAAAGTGTATATTTTATTGGAAAGACCAAAAGAGAGGGATAGAGCAGAGAAATATAATTTCCAGGATAAATGGCCACAAATGTTACAAATTTAAGCCCAAAGAGAGGGAATTGATAATTACCCGATTGAAGAAGCCAAGGAAAACATACCACATAAAAACCTTGTAAAAGAGAGGAAAATGAACCCAACAGGATACCTTCAGAACCAAATAGAGAAAGTGCATGGGTACCACACGCCACATAGAAGAACCAAGCAGTTGAAAGAAGCCCTCGCTGGGTCAAGTTCCTGAAGCAATGCAATAGAGAGCACAACCATCAGCTTAAAAGTGGGTGTGTTACCTGTATGGTGAATGAATAACACAAAAAACATGGACCCATGCTTGATGGTCCAACATTGCGGCAACACAACCAAATTTCCACAGATAAGAAACAAGGAATGAGAGTATCTTGACACTGAAGAATATCATAAGGGTAGTCCCCGTTGGGGATGAGATATACCTTATGCTGAGTCCAGTGAGAAGCTGGTAGCAAGGAAATTCATATGCCACCCCACGTATAACTATAAGGCCATCACCCTTCTATATTATCCATGAAATTACAGTAAGGGAATGACCACTATATAGTATAGTATAAAAGATCGATCTACCTGTATGTGAGGTTGAAATAGAAATAAGCATGAGGAGCTACACCTTGATTGAAACCCACATTCCATACCTATTACAGTTGAACATAAATGAGATCATTGTAAAATTTGTTAGACTCCATCCTTGTTATAGCCAATCCCTCCATTAGCAACCAATACTTCCTTGCATATAACTAAATGTTGTGATGTTCCCATACTCCTATCTTGGTGGAGCATTTAGCATGAGAGGACTGGGTAAAGTTAACCCTCCCTTGTGAGCTAAGTAAATTCTACGCAATTCCCGGTGATTGACAGGTGTGAGAAGTGGCACGTCCCCCAACAAGCTCCTACTCCTCCATTTGCTTCATATGCATGGTAATCATGTGGAAATCATTCTTCTTAGAAGCCTTAAATGGAACCCCCATCGGGGATTTTACCTTTAACAATTTTATCTTCATTAACCAACCTATATAGATTTTGGCAACTCTTTCTATCCTAAATTCTCGACCAATCCTTGTCCACGGTGTATACTAGTTCATGGTAGCCCAAGTTTTCCAACTCGCCCGTCACCCGGTTTGCATCCCAACATGTGTGATGAACCACGAGATAATCAAACTTAGGTAGTAAGTGTTTAATATTAGAGACCACCTCTAGAAGGCACCAATTGTGCACTACTTTATGAAGAGGTTGGCCATCTAACAACTTTTGCACAGAGTGAATCACAACGTGTGAGTCCCCATGAACTTGAATGAGCTTATAACCTTCTTTATATAAAATCTCAAGGCCTCTTTCGAAGACATTTTCCAAATTGTTTGAAGCCACCCCACAAGACCATGCATTTATTTGTAAAGGTAGGGAGTTGGCATCACAGAAGATCCCTCCACCTCCAGCCAAGGTAGGATTATCTTTGGAGGCACCATCAAAACTTAATTTGAGAAAAGACGAAGGTGGCAAGGTGAACACGTTCTCTTTAGAGAGGCTTGAGGAATAAGGTTTGGGTCAAGGAGTTGACCACATTAAAGGATTTAAATCAAGCTTTTACAGAATGGAGTGCTCAGACTCTACTATTATCCAATCATCCTTGGTCCAAGGTAGAGCAAGAATAGTATCCCAAATATTCGAGTAGATCACATGTTTTAACTCTAGGATATGCCTAAACTGCATACTAAAAATGCTGAGATTGCACTCCTTTGAGAGGTTCCAGAGGAAAAAGCCTAAGGCAAGTTGCCATGCCCAAGAAACGATTAGGTTTTAAATGTACAACAAAACTGTCTATCCAGGAAAATTTTCAAGTCCTCTCAAGAAAGTCGATGCAGACCAAAGATGTCAAAGAGAAGATCCCATATGTCACATGCAAAAAGGCACGAGAGAATAATATGATTTTTTGTTTCTTCATTACATTTTCTTCATCCTATTTATTAAATCTTATACCAGTCTCATTTAATAAATAAATAAATAAAATACGTTGAATGATGTTTAATATTTACAAACAAATATATTATACACTCTAATAATATAAATAGTTTGATTTTCTTAAAAAACTTACCAAAAATATTTTAAGTCAAAAAATCAATTATTTACGTTTTCTATCAGTCCATAATATAATATTTAGTTTTATATAAAAAAATAAAAATAAAACACTATATTATAAATTAAAAAAATGGAAATCCATAAAAATTTTATTTATTTATTTAGAAAAATGTCAATTTGCATGGTTAAACAAATATTAAAATGCAATCTCTTCTATATAAATATTAAAATCCAATCTTCTCTTAAAACAAACTATATCTCAATTTTTTTTTAAAAGATATCATTTTTATTGTTAAATCAATTATTTTTTTCTTTGCTAAGTTGTGTGAGTCCCAAGATGACTATAAACTTAACCTTTGGCTAAAAAAACGCCAAAGCGAGGCATCTAAACTATCAAAATCAACCAAGGATAGCACCCATACTAGGCTATACAAACCCTTAAAATGACTAGATTTTTGTGCATGAGGTTTAGAATTAGTGGCCTTCACATCATATTGTACCCTAAGACTACACCCTATCACTGTCTATTCTATTCTACACAGGGCTTTAAAATAGATTAACGCTGTAGATAGACATACATGCTCTATTCCCTTTAAATTTGAAACTCTAATCTCTTAGAAAGAAACATATACAACTTAACTATTAAATCCACTCAAGTGGTGTATTATTAATTTAATTATTATTGTAATCACAACCATATATTAATTTAATTATTATTTCTTTATAATTATCAATTTTATAATATTTAAATACTAATAATTACTAGACATCTATTTCAACCAACTTTACAATATGTTAATAAGAAAAACATATAGCACATGTATGTATAAATACAATAAATTTTACAAAAGAAAAAATCATACATCAATAAATAAAATTAGAAAATTGAGCATGCTAACACTTAATTAATTTCATATCATAAAAGAAAAAAGTTAATTTAAATATAAACACAATAATTAAATTAAAATAAATCATGAGAATATCCTGTAATATTGTTTCCTTATAAATTAGTAATATGGGCAGGAGAGTAGAATATAATTTGCCGCCTTTTAAAGATCACATTATTTTCATCTTTTTATTAATTTTTGTTAATTATTATATTAGTTTTATTTAATAAATAAAATTATAAAAAAAAATACATAAATTGTGTATAAATTCTTTTGGCAAAAATTACATCAAAGTAAATTAAGTAGAGGTTTTTCGAACCAACCAGTATGGTTCACCATCAAAACAAGATGATCAATATATTTTGATGTGATTTTTATAGAAAAGTTTTATACACAATACATTAACAATTTATTCATTGCCTATGTTTAATACTTATAAACATATATATTACAATAAAATAATAGTTTTATTTTGTTAAAACATTTATAAAAGACTTTTTAAGTGAGAAGATCGACTATTTACATTTTCTATTAGGGTTTTATACATCAATTTGGTGTGTGGCTTGACCTTGACCTTAAAATTAGATGATAATGATGATAATAATATTAATAATATAAGATTTAGTTTTAGATATAAATAAAAATAAAATTTACATTAAAAATTAAAAGAATAGAAATAAATAAAATGTTTATTTATTTATTTAGATAAATGTAGAGTTGTATAGTTAAACAAGTATTAAAATCCAATTTATTCTTAAAACAAATTATATCCCAAATGTTTTAAAAAGACAATTTTTATTGTTAATTTAATTATCATTTTTTTGTTAAGTTGTGTGAGAGTTTAGGTGACTACACCTTTAACCTTTTGCTTAAGAAACCGCTACCCAAAAGCATTTAAGTAGTCAAAATCACCTAGGGATCGGGCTGTACCAGCCCTTAACATGGCTAGGTTTTTTTGCACTAGGTTTTGAACAAGTGACCTTCACATCATAAAGTACCCTAACAATTACCTCCCACTCTCTATTCTACACCTCCTAGGCTTTAAATTGGGTTTAACGCTATGCATAAACATACATATTCTACTCAGTCTAAATTCGAACTTGTAATATTTTAGGAAAAAACACATACTCTTAACTATTAAACCCACTCAAATTATATATTATTAATTTAATTATTATTATAATCAAAATCGTATATTAATTTAGTTATTATTTCTTTATAATTATCAATTTTATAATATTTAAATATTAATAATTACTATACATCTATTTTAAAATATTTTAAAACGTATTAATCATTTATAAAAAATAACACATATATAAATATAATGAATTTTACAACCCAAAAATAACTATACATCAATAAATAAAATTAGAAAATTGAGCATACTAACATTTAATTAATTTCCTATCATAAAACAAAAAAGTTCATTTAAATATAAACACAATAATTCAAATAAAATAAATCATGAAAATATTATGTAATATTTTTTATAAGTAATATATTACTCGTCTTTTTTATTTTTATTTTGCAATATATCATGAAAAAATATTTTCACACATAGGGAAAGGAAATGGATTTGAAATTAAATTTATAAATCTTTGGATTGAAATTAAAATTTGTATTGTTAAAATCCAATCCCCGTGAGTGTTAAAAGAAAAAAAAAAATAATCAAAAGTAAATTAATCATAAGTTGTTTACACTATTACAAATTTCCCTCTGACCTTCGAAACTTTCATTTCCCTCGATCTGTTAAAACGTAATAAATACACATGATGTCAATAAAATAACAAAGTGCCATTAGTGCACGAAAGGGAAATTCTGCTTAAGGTAAGTCACCGCCCTCCCTCACCCTAAACGCTCATGCAAAGCTCTCTGCATGCAAGTGCTTGGGAGACGAAGAGGAGGTGCGCAACTCATCCTGTCAACTTCGCTACTCTTGCAGGGTATGTATCAGTCCTCCTTCTCACTATCATGATGTATATATCTCATATTAGGACCTGGCTTAAGCAATATCAGTCTGTTTGGGATTCATTTTCGGTTCTCTGGTCGTTCATCCCACTACAAAACCCTGTTCACCCCTGTTTTCGGGACCCATGTTTATCGCTTACTCTCTGCCTCTTCAATGTTATAACCACTGATAATCAAAGTTTATGGGAAGATTGGTATCATATGCGCCTTAGACCACTAATGATTTTGCAAATTTGGGATAGTAGTTGGTTTAGAATACATGCGCCTGTTGGTTGCAGTAAGAAGCCAAATTGCTGGTCATTCTTCAGCCAGGGGTTAACTGGATCATTTTCTTCCACAATTAGCTGTTGCCGCACCCATATCCGGACTCTGGTTCCGAATTCGAAGGTCCTCTGTCACTCCTATACCCTTGTATTTTCTCATGCGATTTTCCGCATCCGTCTTCAAAGGTTCCTAAGCCCTCAACCATCGTTTAGCTCGTTTTCTGTTTGGGATTTTGCAATGCATGTAAACAGTCTTTTATGGTGGCTGTTGATCCAGTTCACTATGATCCACCCTGACAGCTTCAGCTGTGGTCCTTGGGATACCACTAAGAAGTCTGCATTCCTTTATCACCTGGACAGAAAGTCTAACCCTCTGTATAGGTTATTGCTATTGAATAGTAGGAGCTGCTCCCATTCTGCTTCTAAAAATAGAATTTATGAAGGAAACCGAATCAATGGGCCCATCTGCATTACTGTTCCAACTTGTATGTATGTTCTCCTGAATAGGAACATTCTCATTATGGGGAAGCGTCACTTACGCTCTGAACTGGCCAAAGGCAAGCAGAAGGTTCAGCAGGAACAGGTGCCAAAGAAACGCGGTAGAAAAACTAACCAGGAGAACTTGGAGAACCTTGTAGTTAACTACATACTGGGCAATTCCTCACCAGCCCGCAATCAAATTCGTGGATGGGAAAGAGATCTTCAGACAGATCCTGAAGACAATGAAACGGAAGCTGAAATTCTAGATTTCATCCAGGACCCTGGAAACACCCGTGGGCGTCTTACCTTATTTAACCAAACCATTCACACATATTGGTTAGTGAAATGTCTTCTTGCAAAATCTATACAAAGTTTTCAGCCTGCCCAGTTCAAAGCAGGACTGCCAAAGACCGAACCGCACCTCAAAGATTTGTTGGAGAATATTCAAAGCCAACTGCAGCATATTAAAATTACACAATATCAAGCAACCAACCGCATTCAGATAATGGATGACAGGATAGGCCGCATGGATAAGTTGCTCTAGCAGATGCAACAGGTAGACATGCCTCGATCTAATGTGAAGGACCCGGCTCCAGTTTCATCCTCAGATGGCTAGATTTTATAGTGTCTTGTTTTTATGCATTTTTTGAAAGAATGTGAACTTATTCTACGTTATATGCTTGATCATAAAGCAGTAGTAGGACATATAGTTAATGCGGCATATAGAAGGAAGAGACAATTTCAATTTTGGCATGCTTTCCATGCACTCAAATGGCCAACAGACCTGGTTTCCTTCGGGCAGGTTGAGGCCACAGTAAGAATTTTATATATTGTAGCCTATCCTTTAAATATAAATAGAAAATAGAAAGGTCCCACCTAATTTACAAAAAAAAAAACAAAGTGCCAACTTTAAAATACAATAACAATATATAAGTTGAAGAAATGTCAATCTCTACTTTTCCAAACCACTCTGATTATCATTCGTGTGGAAGAATATAATATATTCCAAGTAATGAATGAATATAAAAGATAAACAATAAGACTAATTTAGACATGTTTCAATTAATATAGTTTTATTATTATTTATTTCGCTGTGCAAGTCTCCCTCCCGATACAAAATTTTTTAGAATTATAATTTTTTTCCGATTCCTAAATTTAAAACCTCCATTTTTTCATCATTTTGTACATAATCACAGTGGAAATTTTCTTTATTTAAGATAAATATTAATTTTTGTTCATTATTTCCATGCACTATGCTCAAATACTAATATGCATGTCATAGAACAAATAAGTACAAATAAGTAGCATGAAAAATAACAAATAAGTACAAATAAGTAGCATGAAAAATATAGCATATTGGATTCAAATACACTTCAATTTCCTTAAAAATTGTAAAATAAATTGTAACATGTGTAGTGTAACATTTCAATTTACTTTAACTCTGAGACGATACTATAATTGTTATTTTATTTTTTTGAGGATTAGATATTGATGATTTAGATATTTTCTTCATGTGGTAATGATACTCGTTATGTTTATTATTGAGTATCATGCTAAATTATATTGATGGGTTTTGATATTAGATGTGATATTTCTTACATTGAAGAACTTGTAATGCATATAGTTTATGATGTTTAATCTTTCATGATAAAATGTTACTCATAATTTTTTAAGTGTGGTAAGGGACCATGATGACATATAGGCACAACATTGAGTAGGACTTCAGTTTCATTAATGTCTAAAGTTATTGATGAAATTGAATTATCAATGATAAATATGTTTACAAGCACTTATGACATGTATAGTGGATGCACACACAAGGTATGTGTTTGTTGAATGAATCAATTATGTGTAATGGGGCTATATGGAGCAAGTTGGATATTTCTTATAGGGGTGGAACAACATATCTGATTTCACCCACTAGCACTGAAGCCATGCATTGGGTTGGAAAGTGCAGTACTTTCACCTTTAGATTGCATGATGTCATGAGGGTGGATGTAGCCTTGGTCACTCAGAAGGTATAAACAATGGATGTGCATTGAGGTGGATACCTTAATATTCAGTCATCATTAGTCTCATAACAAAGAAAACCCTAGATTTAATGGTTACTTATATCATTACATTGATGTTTATCACAACTAGTCACAAATACTTGAATGGAAAGTGTTGTGGCACCCTTGGAATTACACTAGGTAGTTTTTGAAGAGAATAAATGACTTAAAAACTTTTCTATCGAGAAAATAGAAAGATAATTAGAATTCAAGATAAACAATGAAATAATTAAGTTAAATGTGAAAGGATGAATGGAAATTTAATTAGTGAAGTTGTTAATTCTAGATGACTTAGGAAGAAATAGATTATGATAGTATATTGATATCATAATTAAGAAAAATGAAATGAAGTTACACAAATTAACTAAGTACTATAGTTATTATTAAACATATGAGGAAGATTTTCTAATTAAGCAAAACATAAATACAACTTTTGATTTAAATACTAACACTTAAGGGGATATGCATAAAATAAATATAATCTAAATAATATAGAAAATATATCCATGAGAATCCTCAATATGAAAGAAGCATAGAATTTTAATCTCTAATAAAAATTTGAAATTAGAGACAAAAGGGGAGGTTATAAACATGATTTGACACTTAATAGTTAACTTAAGCTAAAGAAAAAAGGAAACAACAAAATTGTGGAATGTGAAAAGGAATCTAGTGAAAGCATACATAAAATTTAGGAAACATGTGAGAGATAGAGAATCGTCTTTTTAAATAAAATAATAAATTAAAATTTATAAGAGTCTTGAAAAATTTGACACATAGGCACGTCAATAATAAGATTTTTGGAAGTAATGAGAATTGATACTTTTGCATAAGAAATAAGTGGTCATAATGAAAACTCCCATAAAAGAAGATCAAACTAAGAGAGACTCACTTTTTATGCACCCTAATTTAGGACAATTGTGGTAATGCAAAAATATCTATTGAGTGACTAGCTTAAGTATTGCTATCAGTTTGATGTGTGGAGATTGTATAGAGTGGGAATCTCTAACTTTTGGTGAAGCTTTAGTTTATTACAACGAAGGAAAGAGAATACCCAAAAGATGAGAAAGAAGTTGAATAAAGAGTTAATAAGTTGTCAAGACACATTCATTCACTCTCTAGTTGAAGGCTACTCGAGATTGCAAGAAAACCTCCTAACTTCATACATTCTTGTGGTGAATGCTAATTTAACAAATTATTGTTATATTGTGAAGTTATGAGAATTTAGAAGTATAATTATCCTTGAGTGAAAGACACAATTATTATTTAGTCTCTATGATAATTAGATACATGTATGTTGTAATAAGTTGATTGTTATGTATTAAATCTCAGTTGTTCAATATTGAAAATTATGAATAAGGACCAATGGTTATGAATATTTTAGTAATTAAAAATGTTATGGATGAATAATTGTAATAAAAATCAAATTATTGATTATGTGATGAATTTTGAAAAATTGTTGGAATTAATTATCAATTAATGGTATAGAGAAAACTATTTACTGTTATGGCAAACAAGACTCAATGTATAACTCAATAAGTTAAAGAAAAAATATTAATGGTTACCAATTATATTTATATGGATTTTTATTATTACATATTAGATATGTTGTAGGTTTTGATACAAGCGAATCTCACATATATCTTTAAAATGTAATTTTCCAAGTCTAGGAAGTCTAGAAGTTCTAGATTATGTAAAATGTATAGCAACAATATGTAATTAAAAGAAAAAAAAATCTATTTTATTTAGAAAAATGTTATGATAGATTCCTAAAATCAAGAAGATTTTTTCTCAACTTCTTTCAAAAGTCTAGAAGAGGAATTGTCTCTTGATAATTATAATATTTCCTTATCTAAGTGTAATTAGAAATGTAATGCATTTGTTGGACCAAGCAAAAAGGGGGAAAGTTCCCAATCTCATTAATGAATAATATTTTGAGTTCTAAATAATAATATTATTTGTTTCAATTGCTGTTTTTTTTCGGTAGATGTATCATTTAGTTTTAATTTGTATGCGAGGCTCTAGTTGTGGCACTCTTCAATAAGGTTCTGCATTGTAAAATCCAAAATCAATGTTTCAATCCACAATGCTGATATAAAATGTGCACCAAATACATCTCAAAAAACAATTAGTAAACTTATCATATAAGTTGTTTCAATATACAACATTGATGCAACTTGTGTATCATTTTCATTTTGGAACCCCATGGGTGAATATATCATATCAAAATGCTTATGTAACAGGAGATTTACTCTGAGTCTTAAGTGAAAAGCATCCTCAAAATTCCTCTGACATATAAATCTCAACATGGAATATTTATACCTAAGTTTAATATTACATTAAATATTTTTATTACCAAGTTAATAGTTTTATAAAACTATATCCCAATATGTCATTATGTAATTAAAAGGGGCCAGGATTCTGGCCACTTATTCTATTGAACCTATAAATGTTCTTTTCCATAAGATGGTTAAATTAGAGGCCATAACCTATATAGATAATAAAAAGAACCATTAAATTTTAATTCATACAATTTCATGATAATAATTAATGAAAAATACCTTGAACTATTAGTATAGTGTATTCGTCATACGGGTTTACAACATATTTTCATCCGATTTGCAAATTGTATTTATTAGAGTCCTATGTTATAGTAATCAAAGTCAAGTTTTCTATTTTTATTATTCTGGTCAATTTGTAAAGTATTCCTATGATATCATAGATATCAAGTCTTAGTGACAATTTAGAATAGGATATATTAAATTTTTCAGTGGTGAAAGAAATCAAGTGATTAATTTCTCAAAAGGTCTAGTGTTAGTAAGCCTAGGGTTAACGTGTCATCCAATTCATGAAAAATGGTAATAATGGATTTAGTTTCTCATAATTGGTACAAGTTAGTGGTGTATTTTTAGTCATTTTCATGGTCAAATAAGATAATACATCATATCCTTGTAACCATGAGTTTCTTTTGCACTTATCCTTTGTATTGCGCTTGAACATTTCTATTTGAAAAGTAATCATTAAAATGAAAGGGATTTCTAGACCACATGGATGATTAAAAATACATGTTGTATCTTTCAAAAATCCATCAATAATGTTACTCATATTCCTCATATTCCATGAATATCAGAAAGATTTTGCTGTGTTTTGGCTGCAAGGGATCCGTTGCGCTTCTGCAAAGCGAGGGTTTTCTCACCACCACGACTGCATTCAAGTTTAAAATTTCTATTTTTTGGAATGATTCGTGTTGCATGTTGTTTAATTCATATTTAAAAATTGAGGAGAGCACCTAGAAGATATTTCCACCCATAAAGCCTTCAACTTGTTGCATTTTCCTTGCTGCGCCCATATTTTGGTAAATTTTCTGTGTATAGAAACAAACAATTGATATGTTTTGGCATGTGAGTTAAATTATTTTAGTTTGATATTTTAAATATAGAGGGTTTCCATTTGAAATATTTCCAAAACCATCATTCAAACCCTAATTTAAATTTTGTTGCATTCTTGCTACGCTAAGTTTTTGAGCGTTGTCATTTCATTTTCAAATCCTAGAAGGTTTTTTTTAGAGCCATGAAAACACCAAAGAGGAAGAAAAGTTACAAAGGGGGTGATATAGTCAGATTCAAGCCTCAAGATATTATATTGTTTAATTTACATCCAACTATTAGGGTTGCATTTGAATAGGCTGGCTGCATCAAGTTTTGTGAAAAGAATCGAGTTACATTCTTCAGGTGACCAAATAATTTGCTTTAAACTTCACTCGTGTGGACGCCAAGGTTGGAGAATTCAGTTGTATAGTTTTATAGGTTACTATCTCAGCTTCTACAAAGATTCCTTTGCATGTAGAACAATGGTTTAAGGGCATGCCATTAGATATGGTAAAAAAAAAATATTTTCTAAAGCCAAAATATAAAAACAAAGAATATGGGGCCATTGTGCCAAGGGAATTTCTCCTTCAAACTTACAACAAATTACTGAAGGTGATATAAATATTTTGAAGGAATATTTGGGAGGGTTTATGAGTACCACTTCAGGATGTTGATGTATTTTACAGGCAAAATCCCTTTAAATATACCTTTTTACTTGTTTAGGAGCATTGGTAAGATGGAAGATAAGGTTCAGGGTAAGAAGAATCAAGTGGAGCCCCGTCTCTTTCATTTCTCCTTGATCAAATTAATAGTGGTGGAAGAGATGAGAAAGAAAAAATATTCATGGCAAGCATTCTTGGATTCATCCAAGTTGACAACTAAACTTTCAGATAGTCCCTCGAGAAAAAATAATACACCCTCATCAGTGAAAAAGGATGTTCAACCAAAAGTATAAATCTTAGGCAAAAGGCCAAAGTCTTTAGTTGACCAATATGACATGAAAAAATGAAATAAATTTCATTTTTATCTTGAGGTGGTGGAGGTTTCCAAGAAAACACATACAAGAGTTGCTACAAAAAGGTTATCCATGGAGCAAATACCTGGACAACCTACCGAAGTTCAAAATACCATATCAAGAACATTTATTTAGATGATAAGAATAGAGAGATTATGGAACTATAGGAACAATTGAAAAAGGCCCATTTAGTCATTGCTCAAATTCAACATGATAATAGGGAGTTGAAGAAGAATATTTTGGAAAAGGAATATAAAGATGATGAAGCATAACTAGTAATTAATACCACTCCACTTTCGACCAGTTATAAAGGTAAAGGAAAGATAGAAAGTAAATACATCAACTATCTAGAAACCTCACAATCAAGGATCCTTGTAACGAGATCTTCAACGAAGAAATTGGAGCTACAACAAGAAAGTATGATGAAAGGAAAGTCAATGAATGAGAAGAAAAAAAATGAGTTGGATGAGGGACAACAAACTTTCAATAGGCTAAGGAAGCAACTAAGAAAATCTAAATATGATATTATCAAGCTTAGAGAACAAGATGAAAGGGGTAAAAAAAATATACATGATCACCTAAATAGTTGTGGGACAACATTGTTTAAAGTTAGGGATATGTTCCGGAGAAAATTTCCCCTACTAGACAACTCAAGAACATTTATAGGAAACGTCTCACCTTGAAGAAGGAGTCAAGGGATAAAAAACAAGAATTAATGGAGGCATTGCAATAAAAACAAGAGGAAAGAAGAGGAACACTCTCATGTCTTAATTATAACTTGAAGCTTTCTATTATCCACATATAATACCTTATTTCTTCTTAAAAGAGATGAATACAATGGAAATGAGAAAAAGGTACTTACATTCTTATGCTTCCTAAATTTAGGTGAAGAAATTAGAATGGCCTTCCCCGAATGCTTATTTTGTAGGTTTTGGTGTTCCAACAAGACTTTGTATTCCTCGCTCCTCTTTATTTCTAGGGTCAATAACAATTAAGTCATCCAAAATCTCACCTACTAATTATTGAGTGTAACTAGGGGATTTTTCTTAAGACATCTATGCTAGTTCTTGTGGAATAGCATATGCCTCTCCTTATAATACAAATCCTTCATCTTCCACCCCTATTGGTTATTGTGTTGTAGGAGCGGTTTCTTGATATACTTGCTAAGTTACAACCATGCAGGTATCCCTACTTCTCTTTCTCTTAGGGATTCACATGTAGTTTGGCCTCTTCATAATTCTTCTTATCCACTTAGTAGAGGGTTTTCTACCTATAATATCCACATCAATTCTGTCATCCTTATATGGAGTCTTGGTGATTCCCTTTGGGGTTTCCTCTTTGATATGCATAGGAGGGGATCCTATAGCCAAGGGAGTAGCATCAATGTACTCCCCAGCTGTAACTTCTAAATTTGTAGCACTATCATCCCACAATGGAGTTGCAACATCTTCTTCTCCTACTACTGGATTTGTAGCTTTTATAATTCTAGTGGGGGATCCAATAATTTCTTCCCATGTTTTTCCTTCTCGATTCATATCTCATTCCATAAGTAATTTTATCAGGCCATGATTGAAAAGAGTGTCCCTAGGCCATATTGACTTATGCACTTGTGATTCCATAGTCTA